>JAECWJ010000335.1:0-2500 GCA_018150375.1 Drosophila sturtevanti | reverse complement strand
AGAAACTTTAGAGCGAGAAGCTGGACGCTTGCAATGTATACCGAAATAGCGTGGCCCCGAATTTAAAGTTTGGTAGCGCAATAGGTAGAGATCGTTTCTGGGAGTGATGGGAGCGGAGGTTCAACTCCGGCCGTTGGCAAACTCGAAATTTTTGTTACTGATTCTTTTCTTGGTTCAAATTTTTTTTAAATTTTATATTTCCAATTTTTAAAATATGTATATTGAATCCGATATGACGGAGAATCTGCAAGGGTATACAAACTTCGGCACGGCCGAAGTTAGCTTCTTTGATATTTTTTACATATAAAATTTTCTTCACTGTTTTGACATTAAAATATAAAATTTGAACATTTCTTAATAATATATAATGAAAATCAGAAAGATCTTGAGAACTTTTTTTTGAGTCTTGTGGTTGACCTTTTTGCGGAAATGCCCATATGTATCACAGGCCAAACGAATCAAAGTAAACGTGACATAACCTTTTCGTTGTTTTTATAATAAAAGAATAACAGATTATTATACCCCTGTACCCATAGGGTTCAAGGGTATATTAAAGTCGCTAAAATGTATGTAACAGGCAGAAGGAAAATTTTGCCGACCCCATAAAGTATGTATATACATATATTCTTGATCAGCATCAACAGCCGAGTCGATATAACCATGTCCGTCTCTCCGTCTGTCCGTCCGTCCGTCTGTCCGTCCGTATGAACACCTAGATCTTAGAGACTATAAGAGCTAGAGTAATCAAACTTGGTGTCAAAATCCGTCTAGTGTATACGCAGATTAAGTTTGTTTCAAATTTTTGCCACGCCCACTTCCGCCCCCGCAAATTATCTCTACCGATCAATTCTATAAGAGCTTTATGTTATAGTAAACGGATCTTCATAAAATTTGACACGGCCATTGACACATAGAATAAATTCTTAAATGTCAAATTTAAGGATAATCTCATATAGGACAAAGAATTTCTTTATAAATTATGGGAATTAAGTGATAATTTTATACTTTAGCCATATTCAATATACCCTCTATGTGTACAGGGTATTAACAATTGGGAAGTTCCCATGCTCATAAATTGTACACATAGAAATTGATTCTTTTAAATTTACTGATTAAATAAATATTTAAATTTTTTCTTGGAATTTTTGACTATTTGTAGACTACGTTTTTAATTACATATATGATGAAAAATTGTTTAAATCAGAGTATTTATATTTAATATACTAAAGTTATATAAAACTATCATTTGCATATGTTGAGATAAGGAAATTTTTCGTTGCCTTTAAGAATTTCAATTAAATTAAGACAAGGTTCAATTTATAAACGTCATAAATTTTATTTGTTTACTTTAAAATACATATATGAACATGCAGAGAGCTAAAAAACTTTCTCTAATGCATCAGGGGGAAGCAGCGCCGATCTCAATGCATTAGAAGTCGGTAGAACTAAGTCGCTCGTGCCGAAGCGTCGTTTCGACGCGACGTAAAGAGATGAAACATAATGAAGAGCGCGAGAGCAAGTACCAGGTGCTGGTGTGTGCCCACGGCTCTCTTATCAGATAATGCAAAATGCATAACTCTTAAACATAAGTAAATTCATTACTACTGCTGTCTCGAACAGCATAGATGTGAACAAATACTAAAGATATTGTTTAAATCCAATTATTATGTATTTTAATATAATGATAATACATAATCTATACATAATACATACATACATAATACATAAACTATATATGTTTCTTTCTCAGCTTATCAGTTAATGTAGAATTTGTCAATGATTCCAGTGCGAAATTGTCTTTTGATTTGTTTTTGGTTTGGTATTGAAATAAAAAATAAATTTGGTTTTATGTCGTATTATTCCATTTCAATGAATCAGTGAGACGGATGCGAATAGGAAGATATACTTTCATTCCGATTCAAATTGTTCAAGAGTAAAGTCGAAAATGGGAAATCTGTTTAAAGTAATCTTAATTCAAATTATCCTTCAGGGGATAAACGCAGAACTTATGAACATGGCACCAGAAAATTGGGTAAGTGCCAGTATCTTGAATTGAATTGATGATAAGGTGATGCATATATATATATGACTATAATCTCTTTCAGAATGATGTGATCTTTGACAGTCAGAATGGCGATGAATATTGTTTCTATATGGTAAGGCCCCTGATAAATCAGTTTGAAACGAGTGGATAAACAAATTGATGCCAATGATGAAATGAAGGAGAAAATTGGAAACTAGAAGAGGAATGGATCGTTAAATGAAACTCAAGGAACAGGAAGTTCAAGTGAAAGCCAAAATTGAGCTCCTAAATGAAAAGGATGAACGAATCAAAGGACTCAAAGGTATTTATAAATACTAAGGATGGAAAATCGAGAATCTGCTTAAAGCTCAAGGAGGCTATTCTAACTGAAGTTAGGAATTTGAAGGATTTGATAAATTCAAGGAATGAAGAATTGAAGACGAATAATGATTTACTAAAATCAAAAGATGAACAAAT
>JAECWJ010000334.1:2500-209719 GCA_018150375.1 Drosophila sturtevanti | reverse complement strand
TCAACAATCAGCGTAAAATCTGTGTATGCAACCTGGAATACGCATTCAGACGAAGTTTCATCGACCAAAGATCTGATAAGGTTAAATAGGTTGTTGTACAAAAATGAACAGCTTAATCAATGTCATGTATCTTATTTTTAAAATAAAGCGGGTTGGGATTGCAAACGCCTCTTGCTTTACGACTGTTTAAGATCATATTAAAAGTGAAGTTTACAATGCTGAAGATAACTCGTCATCAATTTTACATGTAATTTAGAAATTTCCTAACTTTTCTATAAAGATTAAAACAGAATCTCCGACTAAAACATTTTAAAGTAAATTGAGAGACATTATTGGTGATAATAGTAGAGTACAACTCGATGCACGCGTGATCTAACATAAACTCTTATCGTACAAATAAATATAAGTACATATGCCTAAAGATCTTGAGACGAACTTAAACTGAAAAAGAAGTTTTAGTCGCGTTTGGGTTATTTGGAAAAATATTATTTTCACAATTATTATAAATTTTTCAAACATAACAAACTATTAGATGTTTTCCATGTAATAGCCTAAAATTTTTCTTTAAAAAATAAATGTATCTGTTGGTATTAAAAAGGAGTTTGTTTTAGTTTTTAAATTACCTGTATGCGTTCTCATATGTCTTTTTAACAAGCTCGGCCGGTCGAATCCTTTTTCACAAATATTACAAGGAAGCAATGGTCTTTCGTTGTGAGGTGCACTTTTTTTCGGATATTTAGATGGTTCCAATGATGGACAATGTTTATCCAGAGTATGTTTAAATTGACCATCTAGTATCGGTAGGAAATTATGAACTGTTGAATCGTTTAGTGACAAGAAAGAACTGGAAGAATCGCTTAATATTGATTTTTGTTCATCATCGCTTGCCAGTGAAAAAATGGGTGAATTTCGTGTTGAGTGCATCAACGATAAAGAAAGGTCCAATGGATTATCTATAAGTAATAAAAGTTGGTTAACGTATTTTAAAATACATATGAATAAACACTGTTATATGTAAAATAGGAATTACCTTGTAATATGGAGTCGAACGCTTGCCTGTTCAATGTTGAATGTAGAAATGTTAAAATATTGTCTTCGTGATGCATAGGCATGTAGTAAACTACAACTTCCTGATGGGCCATTATAGGTTTTACAACTTCATACAAGGGGTCGCCTTTAAATTTAGTGCAGATAAGATTCACATTTGAGTCATATATTTTAGAAAGTCTGAGAAATCGTATCCAGTTACAATGCCGTACTTGTTTTCCATAATTACTTGATATTTCGTCATATAGCCCAAATCGATATCTTATCTGAAGATAAGTTTGTTACATTTATGAGCAAATGAAAAGGTATGTAAACAATAAAATAAGTTGAAGCTCAATTTATAAGTTGCAGGTTGCGCGTAGTATTAGTATCTAAGTAATGATCGTGGGGAATAAAAAATTGAGGAAAACGAAGCTGTTGTGTACGAAATCAAAAAAGTAGCAAGTCGAGGAAGGAAAGTTTGTTTTTCCCTCCTTAAAGCCCAAAAAGTGCTTCCTCCTATTCAAGCTAAATAATTTATCTCCAGTACAGGTGAATAAATACTTACATAAGTACGCGTCTCTATAATGAAATTTGATGTAGGTGCTTCTCCTTGACCTACAAATTCAAGACATATTACTTTGCCTCTCGTTTATTTTTATATTTTGGTGACTTCCTTGTCGGTTACCCGTATACATAAAATCAATGTGTGGATAAATATTCACAATTCAACTTGGCCAAATTCGCTTATATTGAGTTGTGATCGTCGGGTGGTATACGATACATACGACAGAATCGAAGGGCTTACTATATTATATTGTATTTTGTCAAATCGGAAATTCCCTTCTAAAAAATTAATTACAATATAAAATATTGAATATTCCTGAGCATTACCACAATCCTGCTTCTAGTGTCAAAGGTTCAACGTGCTTATAACTGAATTGTGTTCTCGATTGCAAAAATGATTTCCTATGAAAAAGATAAAGGGAGGGTGTTTGGCCATTGGACATTCAAAGCAATATACAGTTTCACATCCAGCCTTGCCGTCCTCACCCAAGCCCCCTCGCAAACCCATTATTGCTTTTGCAGTGTTACACATATGAAAATATAAATTGATATCCAGACGGACGTTATCACACCTTTAAGACTAAAGAAAATACTCTAGTAATGTCCGCCGCCATAACTACTTTTAGACAGCGTTGGAATATTCTGGTTGGCAGACATCTTTCTCGGCAGCATCCAAGAAATTTTAAAAGAAAAATTAGTGCCAAGATTACTGACGTGCGAACTTTAACAGACAGATGTCCTTGCAATACTTTTTTCACAATCATAATATTGTAACGCCGACAACCTGTGCGGCATCCCCGAATCCAGCAGAGACCTCCCACCTTGCGCCGCCCCGAGGTGCTGGCAACTCTGGGCGTGAAACTTAATTGTTTTGATTCGGCCACGCTCGGCCACGGATAAGGTACTGGAGCCTACAAAACGCGAAATCGCGCTACTCTCGACTCACCCTCCGTGACACTTAATACTCCAAAACGATATCTGAACCGAAATTCATCTCCAGATGCAAGTAATGCCAAGGTTATGCTTACATTGTAATTTCAGTCGATGACAACACATCATAACTGATCAGGTTGCAGAAAAATACTATTCTGGGAATGTATAGTATTGTATTATTGCTTAATATTAATTTGACCTCTCAGTATACAGCATTGTACAACTTAAGTGCAAATCTACTCGCTTTAATGATAGAAAATTCTTAGTGGAAGCCCAGATATTTTAATATTCGTTAGCTAAGTAGTCAAACAATGAATGCAGATTTCCAATCATTGTTCTAGTGAAATTCAATATTCTTTTTATATAAATTTGTTAAGGTTCGTCAGTGTTGAGCGAAATAATCTATGATAACCACAGAAAGTAACAAATTTTTTAATGTTATTTTGAATTTACTACGAAACATTGAAATCACCTCACTTTATTCATACATGTATGCCTTAAATAAATTATTTCGTGGTTAAAAAATTAACATTTGACTGAATGTAATTATACCCTTGCAGAGGGTATATTAATTTTGGTCAGAATATCATCTCCGACTATATAAAGTATATATATTCTTGATCAGCATGAATAGCCGAGTCGATATGACCATGTCCGTCTGTCCGTCTGTCTGGATCAACAGCTTCTCCTCCGAGACCATAAGAGCTACAGAGCTGAGATTTTCAGCATAGGCTCCTTTTTGCTGCAGGCATTGTATATCTCGGAATCATCCCGATCGGACGACTATATCATATAGCTCCCATAGGAACGATCGGTCAGGAATAAGCTTTATCCTCAATAACTCCGTTGTTTTTTAACCGAATGCCACGAAATTTGATATTTATGAGTTTAATATGCTTCTCAATACTTTAACCAAGTTTGATCAGAATCGGACGACTATATCATATAGCTCCCATAGGAACGATCGGTCATAAATACGGTTTATCCTCAATAACTGTTGTTTTTCAACCGAATGCCACGAAATTTGATATTTATGAGTTTAATATGCTTCTTGATACTTCAACCAAGTTTGATCTGAATCGGACGACTATATCATATAGCTCCCATAGGACCGATCGGTCATGAATAAGGTTTATCCTCAATAACTCTGTTGTTTTTCAACCGAATGCCACGAAATTTGATATTTATGAGTTTAATATGCTTCTTGATACTTCAACCAAGTTTTATCAGAATCGGTTGGCTATATCATATAGCTGCTATAGGAACAATCGGTACAAAAAAAAATTTTGTATGGAAAATTTTTTTTCTCAAGCTCAAAATTTTGAATTTGTAATTTTGGTATGTTTAATTTACAATAATGCTTCTGGTGAATTATATAGAGAAAATCTGCAAGGGTATACGAACTTCGGCACGGCCGAAGTTAGTCCATCTTTCTAGTTTTTCATTGTATTTAAAATGGTGTAAGTCAAGACAAAGGATATTTTTGGCTCTACCCAACTGTTTGAGAATGTCGCCTTTTTTTTAAGAGAAACGGCAATTAACTGCAGAAAAAAGTTTCCGCAATAAACAACTAAACTGTCTTTTATCTGTAGTCGCTGAAAAATGAGACTTCTTTGGTTATAGTATTGGACTATTTTCCTCGAATGCTGAAGGCTCTATGATTTGAACATATTTTTTTTGTGTTGGTGCATCAGTCTAAGTATTAACATTTGTTTGTAGAAGTTTTATTTTTATTATTATTATTATTATTAAAGCATAGGATATAGTTGTAAACTATCAACCTAACTATATTTTACAAGCACTGGCAACAAAGGCCTTAGGCACTAGCCTGGGAATCGAACCCGGATCCTCGTTGTTCAGTTGCCTAAATGACTGGGCCGCTTAGACAACTTATCTACCGAGGACCGCTTTGTAGAAGTTTATAACTGAGATTTTGTTCGATTTCTATTGCAAGGATATTTATATACTCTTAACAATGTTTCTCTACTTTCTGTTTTACAAATTTCGGGAAGTTTTTTTTTTTAAATTTTTCAAATTTAGTACTATTGTTGCTGAAAAATAATGGCTCTAGCTCTTATAGTTTCTAAGATCTAGGTGTTCATACGGACAGACAAATGGAAAGACGGATGAGCGAACAGAGAAACATGGCTATATCTACTCGGCTGTTGATGTAGATCAAGAATATATATATTTTATGGATCGGAGATGTTTCCTTTTCCCTGTTACATACATTTTAGCAACTTTAATATACCTTTTTACCCAATAGTACAAAAAGTTGGATGCAATGCCAATATTCACTAGCTGCCAACTAACTCTAGAGTACACCGCGAACATCGCAGCTAAAATCCGCTCACAACATGTTTGCGGATAATTCATTGCTTCAGTGTTTACAAACATTTAACATGCAATACGGCTTCAAGTTCTTTAGATTAACAATATTGCTTTAATTAGAGTATGTTTTATACTATATTTATACTATATTTATACTATATTTATATATAAGATTATTCCAATTCCAATCGTATCCAATATTATACCCAACTGTATTTTATTATACATATATATATCTGAATTTACTGTATTTTCTAAACAACTCCCGTATGCATTCTGAGGGGTGTCGTTATTTTCCGACACCGTCAGGACCCCGATGAGCAAGTATAACGAATTTGGGTACTTCTGATTTATCTATCATTTCCGTAACCTCCCACATGACCAATTGTTTATTATCGTGGGTAATATCCAATTCATTGGAGGCTATTGGTTTTCCAATTGTGTGGATTAGTGTCTCCTCTCTCTCCCCTCAATTACCATTATTATTGTAGCATCCACCGCTAAAGCTATTATTTTTTTCATAAAATATTGTATTAGTGTTTTAAGGTGAATCAGCATAAAAACTGGTGAGTTTTCAATAGCCTCATCAATCGAAGCAAGTCTTCCAGCTTTATTTAGTTTTTACCTTACTTTACGATAGCTTTTTTTGTTAATCTTAAAGCATGATCATTTAATAGACTTTCAGAGACAAAAGCATTTTTTAGTTTCTAAACGTCATAGCTTTTTCTGGACTTGTGACTTATTGACCACAACTATTCTCTGCTCGAAACTAATGCAATACAATTTCCATCTACATATTTTGATTTTAATCACTCAGAAGGCCGATGTCTTTTTGGGTTCTTAAATGGTTTTGTAAAACTTGGTGGTGCTATTAATAAAATCGATATTGGTTAATGGCTATTTTAGTTTTTCTTAAGGAAACTTACAAAAACTTCTTAATTTAAAACTGTAGCAAACTTGGTGTTATGAAAACCAATAACTGTTATTGCTTAATCGCTATACTAAACAAAAAATGAACTGACGCCAGCTTTTTGACCTTCGCTCAGATTGTCGTTGTGCTTATGGAGCAATAAATATAATAATTTACCATTTGCTTACCTAAGGTGGTTTTGTAATTGCGTAAATGACTTATGTACTAATTGGATTTTAAAAATTTCTTCTTTTTATATTCCACCCCTTAGTTGTAATTTAATGCTCCATCGGTGAATAGAGTAGACCGTATCTGAGGCTTGGCAGCAAAGAATAATCGTTACAATTAGTAAAAGTAGTCTGATTGCGATATTGCTCATTGTAGGATGATAATATTTTTTTTAATTATTTCTTTGAATATGTTTATTTATTTTTATTCCCATTCAAAGGATGTAAGGAAATTGATTAGATGTTCGTTGTGAATTAAAATTAATGTTTCCCACCCAAAAAAGCATATATATTCTTGCTCAACAGCCGATCTTGACACGTCCGTATGTCTGTGGGTAAAACTCAGTACACTAGTTTACTCGACTATCTAATTAAGATCTTGAATTTATCCGATTGGATCCATTTTAAGGTGATAAGATAGATATAACATTGAGTAAAGTTTTCGTACCATTATAACATATAGTTGACTTATTTGCAGAGATCGAAATTTGAAAGAGCGACATGCCCCAAGTTGGCCCATTTGTCGCAATAGAGGAGGTGAAGATGAAGATCAATCTTAACATTGAAGTGGACCCGGTTTCAAATTCCGGCTGCGGAATGATAAAATGTAATTTGTTATATTTTTGTGTTTCAATTTTTAAAAATCTTAAGTAATAAAAGAAAGTCATTGAATTTTCAGGAACTGCAAACTTATACAATCTTCGGCTTATAAATATAACACTCCAGGCGATCCCAGGCATGCAGTCGATGGTAGTTTTGCCTTTAACATCAAGGTGACAGAGCGGCCAAGACCTTGCTAAAGATTTATATATAAATGGAGTTTTGGAGGATGGATTTATTTTTATAAGTGTTCTATGGTGGATGTTAACTGCAGTTGAAGGGTCGTGGCTTTATTGGATTTTGTGTGGATTTTTGCGTGTTGTATATAACTCCTCCATCATACAAAAAATAGCCTCACCTCAGGCAAAAATACGGGATATAATGTCGAAAGTGTTTGTGGGGTTCCGGGGGAAATTTCTTGAGAAAGTGCATATTCACGGACTCACTTGATTATACGACAGTTCCATTCTTAATTTGACTTATATTCATTTTGTTTGATATTACCATACATTTGTAGATAAGATATATTTTTTTTTATTTTAGCGAACCTCAATGGATGTAATATTTGCCCGCATAACGTACGGTACGAGTCGTATCAGAATAAAGGATTCGAAAGGGTTCATGCGAGGCTTAGTTAGCAGTACAGCGTGTAAGGAATAATAGAATATAGTGTCTTGTAGGTCTGCAGGGTAGTGAAAATTCCTCTTTGGTTAATAGCTCAGGTAGGTCCACATAAACAATTTAGGATCTTTGGCATAAAAATTATCATCAAGCATTATTCTACGGTTAAGAAGGGAGGGGAAGTTAATCAAAAGTAGCTTACTAGTGAACGAGGGAAGCTTGACATTGTCATCGCAGTTCAGACCACGAAAAACAAAAAGTAGTTCTAATGGAGAATTATTTAAGAAAAATGTTACAAGTTGAGGACAGTTCCTATTAAAATTCATAACCTTACACTTTAAAGTATTTAAATTTAAATTTTGTTGACACCAACACTGAAAATTATTAAGGTCAGCCTGTAATCGACTGGGCGAAACCATATCTTTGAGACTAAGACATAGGTTAACATCGTCAGCATACATTAGCACTCGAGAATGTAGCATGACGGAGGGAAGATCGTTGATAAAGAGGGTATAGAGCAACGGACCCAGATGACTACCCTGAGGCACACCGGATGTCACATTAATGCGTTTCGAATACGAAGACTTAAATAGAACTTTCTGTGTTCTGTTTGTTAAGTACTCCCAAATTCAACTAAAGTAGTGAAGCTGGAAATTCATTAAGCTTAGAATGTAGAAACTTATTGTTAATAGAGTCAAAAGCTTTACTAAAATCAGTATATATGACATCAGGGTGCTTCGCTTCATCAAATCCTTTGATCGTTAACAAACCCATGCGGTGTGGGTGAAACTATAGATGTACAGAAATGCTGTATATGAGAAATTTTTATTTTCTCAAAAGCCTTATTAACTGTAGACAATTTGGAAATACCCATATTGTTTTGAGAGGAATGGTAAAAAATTCCTTCCACATCATTGGGAAAAATAATGTTTCAACAGACAAGGAGAATAATTTGTGAATGTGTATGCATAAAGAGTCAGAACAAAATCTTAGTACACACCCAGGAATCCCGTCAGGCCCCGGTGAGTACACAGGTTTAATTAACTTAAATTAGATAGAAAATACAATTAAACTTGTTTAACTGATAAGAGTAAGAAAGGTTCCAACTATTCTCCATTGAGGCATAAGTTGTTTTGAAAAAATCAGCAAACATATCGGCAATGGCCTGCTCAGTGTCAGATTTCTTATTTTCGAAACTTAAACATGATGCGATTACGATTCACAAAGTTTAAAACTACTTAGGATAATGTGAAAACTGAAGTTTACACCGTTGAAGATAATCCTTATAGCATACATTTCCAACCCCATAAAATATATATATTTTTGATCAGCATCAACAGTCGTGTGGATATAGCCATGTCCGTCTGTCCATCCGACCTTCCTTCCGTATGAGCACCTAGATCTCAGAGACTATAAGAGCTAGAGCAACATTATTTAGTGTCAACATCCGTCTAGTGCTTACGCACATATTATTCCCAAAATTTCGCCACGCCCACTTCCGCCCACATATATATTCTGCACTGAAATGCAATGGGCAGCAGCGGCTGAAATGAGTGAGCGATGTAGCATGCGTACGTTGCTTTGTACCGAATGACGCATTAGTTTCGTTAATTGATAGGAGTAAGCGAGAACGCATGCGTTTGCAGTTTCAGCTGAACCAAAAAAAGAAACAGTGAGAAAAAATTCCAGTTTGCCAACGGCCGGAGTTGAACCTCCGCTCACGTCATTTCTAGAATCGATCCCTACCTATTGCGCTACCAAACTTATAATTCACATTGCAAGCGTCCAGCTTCTCGCCCTCTAAAATTTCTGATGAATTCTAGAAAACAACAACACAATACAAATAGTTTTCTGTCTCTTTCTGTTTCGCACTCAGCTTGTAGTTTTTTCAAGCACGTGTTCGGATATATGTATGTATGTATGTTTGTATGTCTCCCTGTATGTTGTTTGTGTACGCATATATAAAAGCAAATATAAACGTATTTAATTGGCTGCATATGCAAACATACTGATGCTGATGGGGGTTGATTCATTGATTTTATTGATTTATATCGGTGTTTATTATCCGATCTGGATCAAACTTGCTGGTAAGTTGTTAAAGTAGAATTCTCATCTGTGTGGTTGAGATATCTCAAAAAACAAAAAAGTTTTTCTCACAAGAACTGTTTTGAACAACTCACATTTTGACCGAGGTACCTCTGATCTTTCCTATTTTTCTATAACTTATAGTTGTCCGATCCTACCAATTCTCGAACTTAATTTAGATAAATCATCAATGAAGAGAATGATATGACTTTTATTCACGTAGCTCAAAATTTAAGTTCGAAAAAGTGCGAAGAAACAGACAGACGGACAGACGGACATGGTCATATCGACTCGGCTTTCGATACTGATCAAGAATATATATACTTTATGGGGTCGGAAACGATTATTTCTATGCGTTACAAACATCTGACCAATTTTATTATACCCTCTGCAAGGGTATAAAAATGAATGATCAATAAATGGCAATTTCGAAGGATTCTGATTTTACGAAATATCTCTTATTAGTACAGGGTATACTCCAAGTAAGCAGGGACGACTTGCTTATTCATTTATGTGGGAATGGAACGAAAGACAAGAAGCGGTCGATTGTATTAAATCAGTTTTGAGGGTCATAAGTTAAAAGTTGTCGAAGACAAGCAATCGATATCATGAGTAAGACAGAGTTGAGTGAAGTCATGACTCATGACGATCGCATGTGTGCTCCTTGTAGCTGCTCGGGATACAAAAGAATATACTAATTTAATTATTAAGTGGCAAATGTACTTAAATCAATAATACTATTCCATAAAAGTAAAATGAATATATACACACTTATACTTTTTATAATATCTTGATTTGATGTTTCGTAAGTTAGACAACTCCCGAGTGAACAAGGGTGGTCTGTTAAACAGAACCGATTTCACGAGAGGAATACAAACTTTAAAAAACGAGTCAAGCACATTATAGAAATATTGAAAGGGATTGGAAGTTCATATTAAAATCTCCAAAAATAAGAGAACTATTATGTAATATATTTGAATTTTCGTTAACTAATCTTTCGAACTCATCCTTTAACTTTGACAATGGGTATGTCATATAAATTATCAAAATTCCTAGAGACTTAAACTTCAACTGGGGAAGTTAAAGTACTCGATCTGGCGAAATATCGACCACTTGAACAAAGACTAGTATTCTCCAACATTTCATTCTTAATAAATATAAGAATACCTCTTTTAGTTAGAGAACCGCTTGCCAATGAAGCGCATTTTAGTGACACTGCAATAGTGTAACCAGGAATTTTGTATGATTCGTTAGCATACGTAGAAGCCTCAACAAAACACAATATTGATGATTGCAGCATAAGCTGATTGGAGCAAACATCATTAATATGCTGTCAAATAGTGTATCAAAATGTGTTTGAAAAGCTCTTCGGTGCACAATTTTTGCAGCTATTGCTGAGCTGCTGAATCTTGGCCAGATCTTGGGGGGACAAATTGTCCGACATGCAATGATTTACGTTGCATTCCTGAACTTGTGTGGACCACCACTCTTTTATATGTAGCACCCAGACTTTTATGAAGCTTCTGCAGCTATAATCGGAAACTGTTTCTTATCAACAGTGACTTGCTCATTAGACTTATATTGAAAACCTTCGACCGTTTTCTGAATTGGGGTCCAGGAATTTTGGTCACGTTGGCGAAAGTTAGCATTCACTACTACACTATCTTCTAAGAATTTTATCCATAGAATTGTGGGGTTATTGGATAAACTAGTGCTATGTCCATTAATGTACCCGTGGCTGCATTCACGAAATCATTTGCCGTATCTACATTTACTGTCATCATATATTTGGCAGTAGTTTTTAAAATAAGATGACTACCTAAACCTTGTGTGTCAGAAGTTTTGAATCTTTTGACATCTTCTAAATATTAATTTTTAGCTGCTTGATTCAGATGTGAAGCTTTGATGCAATCTACAGCTAAAGAAACACATTCCTCAATGGGAATAGAAAATAGTTTGCCCTGTTGTAATGTTCCGTGTCCTTATTATTCAGAAACAGATGAATTGCCTCATGAACTTGACTTGCGTCGAAGATTCTGGTCCTAAATAAATTTATATCTGCTAATGACATATGGCCGGATGCCATGTTGTTTAGTGCGATTGCAAATGGTTGGTCGTCTCGCTGTCGCATGATCTCTGTAAGCTCAAAAAACTTAAAAGGTTTCCACAGAGAAGGCCCAACAAAAATGCTGTAAGGGTTATGCGAGGATGATGTGGATCGAAATATGCAACGATCACCTACAGGGCGTAGTTGTCTGAGGTCGCCGAACACGATAACAGAAATGCCCCCGAAGGGAAAATCCCTATTACGAAAAATTTGTTTAAGGCGCGAGTCCAAATGGGAAAACATTTTTGCACAGACCATCGAAATTTCGTCAATAACTAACAGCTTGAGATCTATGAACATTGTTGAAAGAGCATTAAGAAGGTCAGAACTCAAATCTCTAAAACAAGACCCAGACTGCTTAATAGGAAGGGAGAACATGCAATGAAGGGTGAAACCTCCAATTCCGGAAGCTGCTTTTCCTGTGGGTGCGCACAAGAGAATTTCAGCAGTTGTTGGGTCGTTACCTACTCTACGATTATACTTGACAGAGAGGAACTGAAAACTAGCAGATATAAGCCTACTTTTGTTGACACCTGCTCCGCCACCCACAAACTCATGAAAAATGTCATTGTTTTTCACATTATGAAGAACATGAATGAGAAAAAATTTTTGTTTTATATTGAGGGGCCTAACAATGCTTGCCAAATTTTTATATCATTATCCGAATCTGTAGGTTGGGCATTGGCATTTCAATTCAATAAGTTGACCTGAGAGCTTACCTCTGGAAAAACTAGAACCCTAAACTTCTCATCTAACTCAACCTGTCCTTCTAACTAGTTCCCTAAAATAGTTCTGCCTATCTGTATTTATATTATATTTTCTACACCTAATTGTGCAAGGCCATCTCCTTTGCTTAATGTAGGCACTACCATCGCGCAAAGGAAGACTGCAACCTAAAACCTCACTTTCTTCCTCATTCATATTATTTCGGCGAGACCTAATGCTAAACTCATAATTGGCAGTGAAATCAGCTAAGCATAAATTCTCAAGAATATTTGGTCTTTCTATATAATGCTCAAGTAACCCTTTTACAAATATGTCAGTGGAGTCCTGAGGCAAGCTTTATAATTGCTGTCTAGAAATTTTGTCTGGCAAATTTGTGTTTATACACCTATCTTGTTACTAATATTGGACATAGACATGCCTAGGCAGCTTCCTGAATAGATATCTCAGTGCCACAAATGAACTTATGACCATATATTGCAGCTTTTGCCTGATGCTTAAGTTGCCCCTTTCAACACTCGGAAATGCCTCTCTAGGATTTATTTATATAATTAATTATGTAGCTGTAACAAGCATCCAGATCTAATATAAATTGAATGTCCATATTGGCCCGTTGCATATAGAGAACACGTGTATTGTACTCAATAACCCGGATTTCTGCAAAAGTTCTTTTTAGAAAAAGTTGGGCTTTTTCAAGCTGGACATAAGAGCAAGTAAATATTCCTCATAGCTGAGGTTTATATTTTCATCTAAAAGAAAATTTTCAAATATACTCAATTGGCAAATTATCTCAGGAGAAAACCAGCTATTTAAAAAAAATTGAATTTTCTGAAAAATTCGCGGTGACACAAAATGGAAATGCAAATAATCTAATTTTATTACATCTATGGTCAATAAATGATATAACGGGTTAAAAGGAATCTTCACTATTAAGGTCAACTTGTGGCGCATTTTTCAGCCAAAATGTCCCGTGAATATGAGGAGAAAGAATCTCTTTGCTGAAAATCAACTCGCCAATAATGCCTAATAAAAAAATTCTCACCGAAAATCCCTCCCTGACTCTTCATTATTTTTAACAATTCCCTATATCTATGGTCAAAATACCTTGCATAAGTAATGGGATCTGACCTAATAAGACGAGCCTTTTCACTAAATTTTAAATAAGAAGCTTGTTCCTCTGTAATATCAACCCTATCTACTGTTTTCCTAGGAATAAGTAAAAGCTCTGTCCACTTTATAAAAAAAGTGGGGAGTCCAAAATGGCTTTTCATTGCCATAATTTTTTTTTTTCTAATCCTCCCAATAAGCTGGAGACGTGCGAATACCGTTTAGAACCCTATAACCTTCATCGTGACTAATCAAATTATTGACAGAATCCTCACAAAGTACTTTAGAAGCTGTAGTTGCGCGTGGAGCGCTATGTTAACGTAAACATATGGAAGTATTGTTGCGAATGGTTATCAGCTTTAACTTCTTATAATCCCAAAATATTTTATCTGCTCTGCAACTTCTTCTATCTAAGCTAAGATATAACAATGGTTGCAAAACTTGCTGATTTTTTTTTTTTGGCCGGCATATAAAGTGGGAACGCTAATTTACAATCTCAATCTAAAATCATATCTAACGGCCTTTGCCCTTCTCCTGAACCTATAGTTACTCGCTGTGTTCCAGCGTCCTCTACCTGCACATTTTCAAGCATTGTTTCTTGACTAGCAGTATTGAGTTACTCGGCTTCCTCTTGGGCTGGACTTGATCATCCAAATGAATAATTTGCACATTTCTGTGCAAAATTTCTTCTACGAATTCCTGTGAATTCATTAATTGTGATATTGTGCTTCCTATATAACTCGGTACTGATATTCGAAACCGAAGTTAGCTTTCGATTTTAGAGGGCCTAATCATTTCGACCATGAAATCATGACCATGTTCTAGTCTGCGTTTGAGGTGGAGCTCAATAACTTCGGTCTCGTTGAATGCTCGAGGAAGTGAAGTTACTACTGTGCTAACTGGAGTCGGCATATTAACTACAGCTTCTTTAATTGCGCTTTGACGCTTATGGCCATGAAAGGGAGGCTAGAAGAAATAAGGCGTTCTTCTAAAGGGCTGAGATCCTTAAGACAGGCAAATTTTGTGATATGGCAAATTTTGGTTATGTATTTATTGAAATATGAGCAAAACAAGTTAAACAGAAACTAAAAGGAGGGAACTGAGTGGCAATACCTAAAATCGACTCACTAAACTGGTAACTATTTTCAATGAATGTACGAGACTTTATTTTGAGCTTGTGGGGAAACCTTTGGTCTTTGCACGAATAGCAAATCTGAATAGGACCTAGCTTTACAATTCTATTAAACTTTTCTAACTGAGCTATTTAAGAGTGTGCACGAATGGGGTTTCTAACATCCTGAAGGGTATTCGCACGCTACGGGATGCATTCCGCCTATTTCTGCTGTTCTATTTTGACTAATGCTCCTATACTGGCTAACTCACTGACTTAAATTCCTAGTAGCATCGTGATTCGCTTACTGGACTGCGATTCGAGCACTTCGGCGTGCCAATGTGTTACGCGCCCGTTCAATAACCTTACGTTCTAAGTTTCTCCTATCTTGGGATCTACGCATCCTGTCTTGGTCTCCTTCTAAAGTACGTTGATCTAAATTTGTTCACCTATGTAAAGATCAACGTGAAGTATTTTCCACCTGGTCTAGTACCCTATAATATAAATTGCTTCTAGGGATCAACCGACGCCGAATATCTGCCGCCTGCTCCGCCTGCCTATTTACTGGATCTGTCCGTCGTTCGTAATTGTTTTACCTGTCTATTCTCTGGATCTATTCGACGTGCCCTATGCTCTACTGTGTTTTGGGCTTGGTCATTTGTCCTATAATCTAAGTTTCGCCTACGGGTCGATCGACGCCGAGTATTGGCCGCTTGTTCTGCCTGTCTTTTCACTGGATCCGTTCGTCGTTCCCTATGTCCTAGAGCTGGGAAACTATCGATGGGACCATCGATAATATCGATGGTTCTTATGATTTGCGATATATCGATGGATCTTTGCCAATATCGATATATCGCCGCTTTACTGTGAGCGACAAAACAACCGCGTGTAAGTGTCAAAATTTTCGTTGAAAACATTCAATTTTTTATTTTTGTTTGTTTGTCTCTATGAAGCGAAAATGGATCTCTGAGATATAATTATAAGTGTATTTTTAAGATTCTTCTGTTGGACATTTAAAGTATTGGTGAACGAAATTTAGTAAAAGAATACATTTTTATAATTTCCATAAATTTGTTTAAATTATTTACTCTTTAAAAAGGTGCAAAGAAAGGTATAAAATTTTTAGAGCTTTTTTTTTAAATTTATTTCTATTATAAAAACTACCCTTTTTTTTACAATAAAGGTTAAAAATTTCAAAGGCAAAAATTTTCGACGGAACCATCGATATTATCGATGGTTTTAACCATCGATGGGGTAACCATCGATGGACGGCACTATCGATGGTTTCCCAGCTCTACTATGTCCTACATGATATTCTAAATTTCTTTCTCTTTCTATTTTTGCGAATACTTCATTATTCCTATTATTCTTATTTCTCAATCTTCTTCTTTGAGAATGCTGAGAAGCCGAAAGGATTTATTGATAAAAACCAATTGAAAATGAAATAATTTGACAAAAGCAATGTGAAATATGGTACAAAAATTTTAAAATTGTCAAGTCTTAGGGAAAAAGACCAAATTAAAAAATATGTGACTACTTATTATTCTACTTATACTATATCTGCTGCTGCTCCAACATCCCGGCCCCGTTAAAAGGCTCCTGCTCTTTGACAATTGGAAGCATTGCCAGCTGGTGTATCGGTCGTTTAATGAAACCCGTAGAAGTTCGCACTTCGGCTACTCGAACCTTGCCGTCGCTGCCTTCTATCACGCGCTACACGCGCCCTCTTACCCATTTTTGTGGCGGAAGGTTGTCCTCGTGAACGAATACGAGACACCCTATTACCCTATTGCGCCTTTTTTTGTTTTTTTTTTTTTTTCTCCCTCCTTTTTCCCCCCCCTTCTCTTTCCCCCCCCCCCCCCCCCCCCCCTTCTTTCACACCACAAAATCTCCCTTTTTTTTTTGGTTTTTTCCCCCCCCCCGGGGGGGGGGGTGGGGGGGGGGTTTTTGTTTAACAAAAGGATTTTTGTTTTTTTTTTTTTCTCCCTCCTCCCCCAAACTGTGTAGGTTTGGGGGTTGTGGAAGCATAATCTCTTTTTTTTTCCCTCTCGGGCTTTTTCTTTTTGTTTTTTTTTTTTTTTTTTAATTTTTTTATTTCCTCTCTTTTTTTTTTTCCCCCCGGGGGGTGGTTGGTTTTTTTTTTTTTTGTTTGTTTTTAATAATATTATAAAGTGGAACATTAATAATATAATGTAACAGTTTGTTACTATAATCATTGTATATTTATGTACACAATATTCAAGTGCCATGCCTTGAGAGCATGTCACTGGATATTGCTGAGTCCGCAGAAAGTGTATGCGCGACCACTTAGTTCCCAAGCAATATGATACATTCTCCCTCTCCCGCTGAGGCGGCATATTCTTATATACATAAGCATATACATAAGCATACCGCTCCTCTGCCGGCTTCACTGGCAGCGCAGTCACGCGGTCTTAGCTAGAGTTAAGAATTGTATCAGACCTAAGAATCATTAAATAAATGCAACTCTAAAAGGCATAAAGACCTATACTTGTTCTTATTTGGTTAAATAAAGAAACCTAATGAATACTAAAGGCAAAACCTTACCAAGGACACTTTACATGGCGACCGTGACATGGTCACAAGGAATAGTGACCAGGACCATAACTAACCTGGAAGGAAAAAGGAGTAGAAAAAAGAAAGCAAGATGATGCTTTGAGAAAACCAAAAAGGAAAAACAGTACTTCAATACGCAAAGTTACAACGATCGAAAAAAAAAAAACAACTATATATAAATAAAAAAAAAATAAATGAAATAAATAAAGGAACTGCTCCAACCTCCAATTACCGTAGAAGAAAAACGGACCAAAGAAGAAAAAAATTTAAACGGGAAAAAATCTGAGTGAGTAGAGTATGTGTTATGGCAGAGGTGGGGTAAAAAATAAAATTAATAAGAGAATAGCACACGTAAAGTGGCTATTATTCTCACAAACAACACCACCCACATGGGCAGTAAAAAATTGCAAAAAGAGCTTGACTTTTTAAAGTCGCTACATAAAGAAAAGAAAACAGCCATAACACAACCTCACTCAACCATACCAACAATTGTAAATTCAAATACTAATACTCCAAAAACTCACAGAGAGAGCAAGCCAATACCAAAAGAGGCCAAAACGTGTCCCAAGGACTGCCCGGGACCGCTATACAGCCCGTACTGCGAGTACAGCTGTTGGAAACCTGGTGCGAAGACCGGCACCGGAACCGCCTGAGCCCATAGGCCCCGGACATCAGCAGCAGACTTGGAAGTGTGAAAGGCAGGCCGCCTTTTACACCATCGATGGAGCATCAGCGTGCCAACCGGCGACGCCCAGCTGATGCTATGGACCAGACGAAATAAGAAGAAAAACAATAGATGACAACAAAGAAAATTTTTTTAAAAAAAAAAAAAAAAAAACAATACAATACACATAATATAAATTTAAATAAGTATATGATAAGAAAAAACAAAAATTGTAAGAAATATTGTAAAAATGCGCGGAACCTTTTCCGTCCATAGAGTATAGCCTGTAAAGCTATACGACCAATTAGGTAGGGATATGTAAAAGGAAGATTTTTCCTATTTTTGTTTAAAAAAAAAAAAAAAAAAAATCTTTCTTCAAACTTTCTCAAATTGAACATAAAAATAAAGCGGACATATTCCCTTTATTTTTGCAAAATACAAAATTCTCCAAATTTTCTTTTAAAAAAAAAATTTTTGAATGTTTGATAATAAAATTAGCAAATTTGATGATATACTTTATGAACCCAAAATGGGGTTAATAGATACAAAGACAGTGGACTCCACTGCTAATGTAATCAATAAAATAGAATCATCAAATGTTGATATGAAACTTACAAATATACTTTTATTAATAATTGTAATTATAATGACCGCATATATACTATTCAGAGCATATAAATTACACAATAAATGTGTAACAAAAAGAGCCTTAAGCCATGCTAATGATCTTGATAAGATCTAAGTATAATATGCAACAATCATAATAAAAGTATATTTCAAAAATTTTTCTCTCATTTACCTAACTTTTGAATGAATAAAAACTAAAAGATTTGCTAATAAAAAATTATTAAAATTATTTGCTAATAAAAAATTATATATCAACTGATAAAACCATGAGTACGCTAGACAACTATTTTTTTAAGTTGAACGATAGGCATCCAAGTTTAGTTAGCGACTTAATTGAGGTTTTTAATATTAAACAAAGTAACTCGCCCCAGAGCTCTATTAGTTTAGCACAGATTAAGGTAGCATACCGCGAGATAACAGGAGAAAACTTCCCAGTCAAAGGAGGTACTAGGGTACAAATGAGTTTCATCCTCACAGTACCCTATATATGCTGTTTCTCTAATAGAAATAAGCTGCTATGTTTTTATCTATTAGATGAGACACAACAACAATAGGTTGTCTCCAAGTGACTGAATCTAAATAGGTATGAGTGGGGTAGAGACAAAACATCTCCAAAAGTATATTCCTTTTCTTGACTTCCTGATAAACTCGGGACCAGTAAACAAGAAATACAAGGAAATAAATTTTTGGATAACTAATAACTACAAGTTTAAAAGAAACATTGTAGACCTTATGGAACAGTCCATAATAGTTGCATACGGTAGATTATTGTCTAGAAATCCTAGGAATAGGGATGTGCCTGAATGGGTACATAAAATTTTTAAACCAGATATTGAAACTATTAATATCGAAGACTCAGATGAGGATATGATAGAAATTGAATAAAAAAAATATTTTTTTTAAATACAAAGAAAATTTTGCTATTTAAGCATGGAATGGGAACACTTACAGTTCCAGATACAAACTATAAAAGATACCTTTAAAAAATCTTATAAATGCGTCACCCAGAATAGGAATATACAAAAAGACACACTAAATAGGCATGCAAAAATCCTTGTTGATACTTTTAATGAAGCAAGAAGGTTAGTGCATAATAATAGAGAGCACATAGATAAAACAAACTGGTCAAAGATTTCCAATCTATTGATCAGGTTGCGTGCAAATTTAATTTCAATAAAAACTAAATATAATCTCGATATATATGTACCAACAATCTTAAATTCACCGAGCCAGACGGTGAAGACTCGGAAACAAGCGAGGAGGAAATAGAAGAAAAGGATTTAAACGATCTAACTATCCCCGCACTATTAACATTACCGGACATAGAAGCATTGTCTGAACAAGACAACAATTCAGAATTAGAGTCCAATACAAGTGTCATAGAGATAAAAGACAGGATGGCAGAATTAAATGCCCAAAGGGCATACATGAAAGATATTAACATGGCCATTCCTGAATTCAATGGCACTAAAAGCCAACTTCAAAGATTTATAACGGCTTTGAAGTTGGTAGACATGATGAAAGGGGACTACGAAAATATAGCAGTTGAGGTGATAAAATCAAAAATTATTGGCCCAACACTATACGAAGTCCAACAGGAATCTTCAATTGTAGCAATTATACAAAAATTGCAAAGCGTAGTAATTGGTGAAACATCCAAAGTCATAAAAGCCAAATTGAAGAATACCGTCCAAAGAGGTAAAACTGCTGACAAATTTACGTCAGAAATAGATAGCCTACGCAAATCCTTGCAAGCTGCATATATCGACGAAGGTACACCAACTGCAATTGCTTTAAAGAATAGCACAGAAGATGCTATAGAAGCCATGATAGAAAATTGCGATCAAAACAGAATTAAAAATGTACTTGACGCTGGCAATTTCAAAACCATGGATGAAGCTATCGGGAAATTCTTACAAAAAAGTAATGAGTCAAGAGTAAACCAAAATACGGTTTTATATGCCCAAAGAAATCGCGGTAATTATAATAACAGATATAATTATCGTGGTAGAGGCAATGGTCGGTTTTATAATAATTATAATAACCAAAATAATGGCCAATACTATCAACAACCTAGAAACAACACTAGAGGAAATAACAGAGGTAATTACCGGAATAATAGAGGTAACAGAGGGAATAACCGACAAAACGGTTATAATAGTAGCGTCAGAGTAGCACAGTGTTCTTCGGAAAACCCCCAAGCACCTTTAGATACCCAGAAGTAAAAAATACCAAGATTCACGCCATCAGTTTTAATCAAAATACGTTTGTTAAGTTCATAAATGTGGAAACGGGAAAGAAATTAATATTCTTAATAGATACAGGAGCGGAAATATCTATCATAAAAGAAAATTCCGACAATTTTCAAAACGTCCGAACCAATAAAGTTATTAATATACAAGGAATTAGTCAAGAAGTAACCAAATCCATAGGAGTTACTTCGGTCGAAATACAATTTTCAAAATATATAATCCCACACGAATTTCACATCGTTAATTCACAATTCGCTATTCCAAGTGATGGAATACTAGGAATCGATTTCGTTAGAAAATATAACTGTCAATTAGACTTCAATCCGTCCGAAGACTGGTTAATAATTAGACCAGACAATCTAAAATATCCAATATATGTACCAATATCGTACAGTTCTGGCAATAATTCAGTAGTTTTGCCAGCAAGATCCCAAGTTGTCCGAAAAATCGAAATCAGCTCACAAGACGACAGTGTGTTTATTCCAAATCAACAAATTCAACATGGTATTTATTTAGCAAATACCATAGCGAATCCCAAAACGCATTCATAAGATTGCTTAATACAACAAGTACAGATCAAGTAATAAATATATCCAGTTTAAAGTATGAACCGCTTTCCAATTACGAAATAATTGAAACAAATAAAGAAGAGCGTAAAAACGCAGTACTAACCACATTGTCCAAAAATTTTCCGCCACAGTTTCACAACCAGCTTACCAAGTTGTGTAATAAATATAGTGATGTATTCGGACTAGAAACCGAATCAATAACAACAAATAATTTCTACAAACAAAAATTAAGACTGGTGGACGATGAACCAATTTATAATAAAAATTATAGAAATCCTCACAGTCAAAGAGAAGAAATACAAAGACAAGTCCAAAAGTTGATAGATGACAAAATAGTAGAGAGCTCTGTATCTCCATATAATAGCCCACTTTTATTGGTACCGAAGAAATCGTTACCAAATTCAGAAAATAAAAAATGGCGATTAGTAATTGACTATCGTCAAATTAATAAAAAATTGTTGTCCGATAAATTTCCATTGCCTAGAATTGATGACATTTTAGATCAACTAGGGAGAGCCAAGTACTTTTCATGCCTTGACTTAATGTCAGGATTCCATCAAATTGAACTCGAAGAAGATTCACGAGACATTACATCCTTTTCAACATGCAATGGCTCATATCGCTTCACGCGACTACCATTCGGTTTAAAAATAGCGCCAAATTCGTTCCAGAGAATGATGACTATAGCATTCACTGGACTTGAACCTTCGCAAGCTTTTCTTTATATGGATGACTTAATAGTCATTGGTTGTTCCGAAAAACATATGCTCAATAATCTAACAGATGTTTTTGAGACGTGTAGGCAACACAACCTAAAGTTACATCCTGAAAAATGTTCATTTTTCATGCATGAAGTCACCTTTTTGGGACATAAGTGCACAGATAAAGGAATCTTGCCTGATGACAAAAAATATGAGGTCATCCAAAATTATCCAGTCCCACAAGATGCGGACAGCGCTAGAAGATTCATTGCATTTTGCAATTATTACCGAAGATTTATAAATAATTTCGCTGATTATTCTCGCCACATAACAATATTATGTAAAAAAGATGTAAAATTTGAATGGACAGTTGATTGTCAAAACGCATTCGAATATCTAAAATCAGCATTAATGAACCCCACTCTATTACAATACCCAGATTTTAGCAAAGAATTTTGCATAATCACAGATGCAAGTAAGCACGCATGTGGAGCAGTCTTAACTCAAAACAAAGACGGACTACAACTCCCAGTGGCATACGCATCAAGAGCATTCACCAAAGGTGAAAGCAATAAAAGTACAACAGAACAAGAATTAGCAGCTATCCATTGGGCAATCACATATTTCAGACCATATATTTATGGTAGACATTTCACAGTCAAAACAGATCACAGAGCATTAATCTACTTGTTCTCAATGACGAACCCAAGTTCAAAATTAACACGAATGAGACTTGAATTAGAGGAATATAACTTTACAGTAGAGTATCTAAAGGGAAAGGACAATTACGTAGCAGACGCACTATCAAGAATAACAATAAAGGACTTACAAGATATAAATATGGTTAATAATAAGATTCTGAAAGTCACTACCAGAAATCAGAGTAAACAGTTAAATTCCTGCGCAGGAAAAGAAAAAGATAAAGAATATGATATAGAAGAATTGCGAAAGCAATCTCTAAATGCTTCTAAGCCCAATGTATATGACGTCATTATTAATGACGAAGTAAGAAAAGTAGTGACCTTGCGAATGACAGACACTTTATGCACACTAAAGCATGGGAAAAAAGTCATAGCAAGAATAGATGTTAGCGATCTGTACACCAATGGGAAACTTGACTTAGGTCAGTTCTTCCAAAGGCTTGAAATACAAGCCGGTATACTAAAGATTAGCCAACTCAAAGTGGCACCGAGCGAAAAGATCTTTGAAACAATTTCAATTGAATCTTTTAAAATTATGGGCAATAAAATATTAAAATCTTTAAGAGTAGCGCTACTCCAGCCGGTGACCGTATTATCAAATGATAATAAAGATATAGAAGCAATACTGTTTACGTTCCACGATGACCCTATACAAGGAGGTCATACTGGAATTTCAAGAACCATATCAAAAATAAAAAGACATTACTATTGGAGAAACATGACACGAGATATCTCGAAATATATAAAAAAATGTAATAAGTGTCAAAAATCAAAAATGACTAAACATACTAAAACGCCTTTAACTATGACAGAAACACCACAAATGGCTTTTGACAGGGTAATAGTGGATACTATAGGTCCACTCCCCAAATCCGAAAATGGAAATGAATACGCAGTAACTTTAATTTGCGATTTAACGAAATACTTGGTAATAATACCAACAAGAGATAAAAGTGCGAAAACTATAGCAAAAGCTATATTTGAAGATTTTATTCTGCGGTACGGTCCAATGAAGACGTTCATTACGGACATGGGAACAGAATATAAAAATTCAATAATTGAAGATTTGTGCAAAAATATGCATATAAAAAATATAACTTCAACCGCACATCACCACCAGACAGTAGGTACCGTGGAGCGAAGCCACAGAACACTTAATGAGTTCATACGTTCATACATTTCAGTTGATAAAACAGACTGGGATGTATGGATAAGATACTTCGCATTTTGTTTCAACACAACACCCTCTATGGCACATAATTATTGTCCATATGAGTTAGTATTTGGTAAAACGGCCAATTTACCAAAACAATTTAACAATATAGACATAATACAACCATTGTATAACATAGATGATTACGCTAAGGAATCTAAATTTAGATTAGAACAGGCTTATAAGAGAGCTAGAATTATGTTAGATAAACATAAGGCTAGGAATAAAGAAATATATGATAAGAAAGTAAATAATATTGAATTAGAAATAGGAAATAAAGTGTTATTAAGGAATAATACAGGTCATAAGTTGGAATCCATTTATTTAGGACCATACATAATAGAAGGCATAAAAGATAGAGATAATATTTTAATTAAGGACACGAAGAATAAAAAGCAAGTAGTGCACAAAGATAGGTTAAAGATTTTTATCAGTTAATATATGAAAAAAAAAAAAAAGGAATTAAAATATAAAAGCAATTAATATTTTCAACATTTCATGAAACTATACATATATATATAAAAAAAAAAAAAAATTTTTTTTTTTTTTTAAAGTATTTCATTAAATAATCAAACATTCAAATAAAATAAAATCAAATAAAATATATTCCAATAAATTTAGATATATTCAAATAAATAAATAATTAAGCAAAACCAAAAAAAAAAAATCATACATACATAAATATCTACATATATAATATTCATATTAGAAAATAACTCCATAGAATTACGTTATTTTTCTAAAGGAGGGGGATGTAGCATGTTGCAATCATAATATGAAGTGGAACATTAATAATATAATGTAACAGTTTGTTACTATAATCATTGTATATTTATGTACACAATATTCAAGTGCCATGCCTCGAGAGCATGTCACTGGATATTGCTGAGTCCGCAGAAAGTGCATGTGCGACCACTTAGTTCCCAAGCAATATGATACATTCTCCCTCTCCCGCTGAGGCGGCATATTCTTATATACATAAGCATATACATAAGCATACCGCTCCTCTGCCGGCTTCACTGGCAGCGCAGTCACGCGGTCTTAGCTAGAGTTAAGAATTGTATCAGACCTAAGAATCATTCAATAAATGCAACTCTAAAGGCATAGACCTATACTTGTTCTTATTTGGTTAAATAAAGAAACCTAATGAATGCTAAAGGCAAAACCTTACCAAGGACACTTTACACGCTGTAAATCCTTTCAAACATCCATCGTTTTTGATTTGGTCACAATGGGACAGAGCAAATCAAGGGAATCGAAAAGCCTTGAGGCTATGTTTTGCTATATTTCGCTTTGTAAGTTTAATCGATGCAAAATTATCAAAGTCTAAGTCGTAGCAAAATACGTCGTCTTAAGGAGCTCAACGCATCCCAAGAGTCTTTATGGCGTCAATTTCGTTCTCTCCGCATAATTTTTAGGTAGTAAATCTGGATGGTTTAATGCACATTTATCTATCTAAATCCTCCTGACTCTAATACTTGTGTCACTTGCCGATAAAATTTCTGCAAGTGAGGTAAACTGTCAATTCCAGATAACATATCATCAACATAGGCGCTGATGCTGTGCCACATGTAACTGTGTTCAATTTTTTGCAAGAGCGACTTATCTATACATCTTAGTTCAGTAATGTGAGATATTGCTCAATCTGAATTGTATCACCAACCATTAATGTGTCATTTAAGGAAATTGACATCTTACTTGATGCGTCGAAAACTACTCGCAATTTGGTTGAGGCAGTTTCAGGCTTCCAATGTCCAAGACCACTGTATTCTTTCATGAAGGCCTGATACATATCATGTAGCGTTTTATCTTAAAACCGCTTCCGGTAAAGTTGTAGATATCTCCGTTCAGCTGTGTAAAATGACAGGCATAGACCTACAGGAGACTGCTGAAATGGAAGCATGACTTCCAAACGACCCGATTGAAGCCTTCCCTTAGCGAAGTGAGCCTCACACGCTATCTGTTCAGCTTTTTATCGTACAGCCTTTGACTCATTTGGACTTTGAACCACCTCCGAAAAGCGTTCAACTAGCAATCTGCATTTTCCGTGGCAATATTACCTGTTGAGCTACCTGAATATTTTCCTGAAACTACCCATCCCAGCAATGTTTTCGGGATGCATGGAAGATTTTAATGCTATTGCATTTGACCACTGCTCCACTGAGCAGAAGGGACAATATGGCCTGGCTGCTGTGTAGCTACGGACTTAAAAATCATGAAGGCCGTTGACACGTTGGTACGAGTTTACTCTCGAGAAAACACAGGCTGCAACCTTGTGTTTGAAGACTTTTGTGGATTTTCCTATTTTCCTTATGTAGTCGTAATTGTTCTGCCAGATATTCTGACATCAAATTTGCTTGAGACCCAGAATTTAGTTGTGCTCTGGCCAAATGAAGCTGACCGAACCTATACCGAATACTCACAAGAGCGGTCGCAAGAATGACATGATCTTTACTACGAACATGGCTTATATATGCATGTGATGCTGGTAACTGTCGTGGATCGGCTCTATTGCCTATGTTTATATTATATCTATGGAGCATTAAGTAGTGTGGCTTGTTACAGACGCGACACTTTGGAGAGTGACAATCAGATAGTACGTGCCCAAATATTAGGCACTTAATGCATAATTTATTTGCCTTGACAAAATTGAAGCGTTGGCGGACAGGGATAGCCTCGAACGACTGACAGTTAGTAATAACATGAAATGAATCTTTACAATATCCGAACTTCATTAATGTTCTTGGTGGGCATTGAGCGCATTAAAACGCTACCTTAACTGTATTTTTGACAGGCTCTGTCTTTGGTTTGCTTTTGCTTGTAGTGGCATCTTCATAAACTGCTCTAAGGCTGGCCATTGCCTATGGATAGTTGCAGTCAGTCAATTGGTAAGATTTGACTACTCCCAATGCTTCATCATATAAGCAATCGACCAAGTAATTGAACTTTTCCACATATGTGAGAGAGCTATCATTATGAACTAAGCTTTCGAATAAACACATCAAGTTTCTAAATTCAGAATGCTTTCCGCTAAATTTGAGCGGCCGCATTTTGGGTAATTGTAATCGCTGACTTCCAATTATCGAGCATTTTTGTGGCACCTGGAACTCTTCTCCCTTTTTAGTTGCATTCAAATACAAAGATTTCGTAAGAACACAAATGTCTTTTAACGCTCCTCTGCTATCGTTGATTGGATCAAGCATATCTAGTGCAGCTTGTAGGGCCATAGCCTTCTCAATATAATTTTCTAAAATTTCTAGTCGGCACTCTAGCTGAGTTCGTTCTGTCGGTATTAACTTCTCTACTAATACCCTTTGCATCCGAGAACTATCCTCAATAACTCTATCACGTTTTAATAGGCATTATGCCAATTTGGTGCCAGATTTGGATGAACCAGGCTGCGAGACTAATAGCTTATCGCCTTCGGCCATTGTTTTTATATTTAAACTGTGTGTCTCTGATTATTAATTGAAATGTAAAGTAATTACACCTTGCAGTTCGAACTCACATGTTCGGCACTTTCAGATGAACAGCTCAAACTATGTACATACATACATAAACGAGTAAAGTATGTACTTACATGCATACATACGTGTATGACACAACAACGGCGAACTTTCTGCTCACAACTGCAACTTGTATGCAGACGAACTCGTGTTAGGTGACTTGTCTGCAGGCGGGAACGACAGAGGTCAGAGTCAAAGAGGAGATTACAAAAATACCGCTTGAAAATCGAAGTGTACTGTTGCTAAGCTGAATAAGTATATGAATGTGCCAAGGGTCAACAGCTGTTAAGATTTCTGTATGCCTTTTTTAATTGACAATTATCTTATTTGCACATCAAAGTGATGGCGCTTTAAATGCTGGTCAAGGGTTAATACTTTCACATGTTTTTTCACAATTTTGAATCTACAAAAATATAATGGTCAAAAATTCTGCAATTGAAGCAGTAAATAACTGGGTATCGGTTACCGGTTAACCAGGCACTTTCGTTTTAATTCCAATACCAAAAATTGTGTGACTATCCCAGCTAGTTATGTTCCGAATTAAGCTTGTGCCGAATGCCGAATGGTTAATTGAACCAAATCCAAATTAACGCCGAAGTCCCTTGCTCGTTCACCAATGAAAACATTTGAAGCTTTTTCCAGAACGGTTACAAAATCGAAGCAGTATAAATTTGGACGTAGTGTTAACGTTTCCAGCTTGGTCACTTTTATTTACAATATTTTCGGTGTCGCAAATTTTCCATGGTTTCTTACACTAGCAACTAACTCTAGCTTAGACCACCACGATTGGTAGGTGGAAAAGTTTTGATATCAGTTTATTAATTTAAAATATTAGAAAAGCAATCTGAGCAAATAAATAACCTACTCACAACCATAAACTTATTAATTGCTAAACTATGCAAGTAGATCTCCACATTAGTATTTGGAATGCCAACGGGCTCTCAAATCACACTCACGAAATAAACTTATTTATTAAGTCGAATGATATTGATATAATGTTGATATCTGAGACACATTTTACAAAGAAATCCTTTTTTAAGCTGCAAGGATATGATGTCCATTATGCAAATCATCCATCTGGAAGAGCCCAAGGAGGTGCTGCTTTGATTGTTAAAAAGGGAATAATATACGAAACTCTAGACTCCATCAGAGAAAACTCATTGCAAGTTGCCAGTATTAAAGTCAAAGTTTTCCTCCAAGATTTTCTTTTAAAGAGATAGATTACACGCAATTTTTTATGAAACTTGGTCCAAAATTTATTGCTGGGGGAGATTATAATGCGAAGCACCCTTGGTGGGGTTCGAGACTGGCAAATCCTGAAGGCAACGAGCTCTATAAGTGCTTAAGAAATAATAGTTTGAGTGCCTTATCAACTGGAAACTTGACTTATTGGCCCACTGATCCCCAAAAAATTCCGGACTTAATGGATTTTATAGTTTATAATGGAATACCACAGCAGCATCTCGCTATCTCAGAGAGTTTCGATCTGAATTCTGATCATTCGCCTTTAATGTTGGCCTATAGTACTCGAATCCAAAAAGCCCTGAGGAGCCCTTACAGGATAATAACACGCAAAACTGATGTTGCTGAATTTCAAAATTTTTTGGATAACAAAATTGACCTAAGCATATCTTAAAAAACTGGGTTCGAGGTAGATATTGCTGTGGAAAATTTAACAAATACAATTCACGAGGCCGGCTACTATAGTGCACCACCAAACGATAACACTCATAAAGACATCTTTTTTCAAATGAAATAGGACATCAAATAAAACAAAAAAGAAAGCTTAGGAAAAAATGGCAAAAAACAAGGAGTCCAATAGATAAAATGATTTTTAATAAAGCTGCTTCAGATCTTAAAAAGAAACTCATGAAATTAAAACAAGAGTCTCTTGCAGAGTATCTAAAAAGCTTAGATCCACATTCGCCAAATTATGAACACAATCTGTGGAGAGCTACTAAGTATCTAAAACGTCCAATTAGCAGAAACGTTCCTATAAGAGATCTTAATGGAATATGGTGCAAATCTGATAAAGACAAAGTGAACGCTTTTGCTCAACATCTCCATTCAGTCTTCCAGCCAAACGAAATTCATGACGATGATATAGAAACAGAGATTAAAGCATTCCTTGATTCTCCAAATCAAATGAGTCTACCAATCCGAAAAATCACCTTCGAGGAAGTCTGCGGAGAAATACAAACAATTAATACTAAAAAATCTCCTGGGTACGATCAGATTGACGGGAACACTGTTAAAAATTTATCTCGAAAATCGATAAAACTGTTGACACTCATTTATAACGCCATTCTTCGCCTTGATCACTACCCTAGCCAGTGGAAATGTGCTGAAATAATAATGATAGCAAAGCCAAATAAACCAGAGAACTCCGTACTCATACCGTCCGATTAGTTTGCTGGCTACATTCTCAAAAGTATTTGAAAAAATACTGCTGAGAAGAATGTTGCCAGTGTTGGACGAGCTTGACATCGTACCCAAACACCAGTTTGGGTTTAGAAGACAGCATGGAACACATGAGCAATGCCATCGTGTAATAAACGAAATCACTAACGCCCTTGAAAACAAAGAATACTGCTCTGTAGTATTTCTTGATGTACAGCAAGCGTTTGACAGGGTATGGCACGATGGAATCTTGTATAAAATAATGAAATGGCTTCCTGCTCCTTACTATTCATTGTTGAAATCATATCTTGACAATAGGCATTTCTACGTTCGACAACAAGCAGAAACTTCAAATCTTTTTACCACAAATGCAGGAGTTCCTCAAGGAAGTGTTTAAGGCCCCGTGATGTATACAATTTTCACATCTGATTTGCCTATTGCATCTAATGTTAAAGTGGCAACATACGCCGATGATACGGCAATAATGGCATCAGATAGCATCCCCATCAGGACAGCTGAACACCTACAAATAGGAATTTGCCTAATTGAAAAATGGTTGCAAAAATGGAAAATTAAAGTCAATTCCCAAAAGTCTGTACAAGCAACATACTCAATAAGGAGAGGAAATTGCCCAAAAGTCACTTTAAACAACATCGAAATCCCTCAAAGTGAATCAGTAAAGTATCTTGGAGTTCATTTTGATCGAAGGCTAACCTGGAAGACCCACATAAAAAAACAGAAGCAGCTGAATATTAAAACCAAAAAAATGTACTGGCTGTTGGGACATAAGTCCCAGCTTAGTCTTGAAAATAAAGTACGCATTTACAAAGCTATATTGAAGCCTGTTTGGACCTACGCGCTGCAACTCTGGGGCACAGCAAGCCAATCGAATATTGAAATTACGCAGCGTTACCAATCGAAAACCCTACGCACAATAGTTAACGCACCGTGGTATGTGACCAATGTCGAAATCCACAAGGACCTTAATATACCTTTTATAAAAGATGAAATAGCGGAGTTTAGCAAAAGATATATTGAAAGACTGTACAATCATCCTAACTCGTTAGCCCTAAGTTTAATCGATAATAGCCAAACAACAAGAAGACTAAAACGAGTCCATATTTTAGATCTTGCGAATAGACTTTGAATTTAATATATAAAAATGTATATAAAATTAAAATTAAGCTCATATAATAATGTACATAGCAATCAAGTAGATTTAATAACTTCATTGTAAAACCTAGAGTTTATTTATAATAGTTTCGCTTGAGCCAACTATTCCTGTTAAAAACAATGTATCTCCAAATTAACTTATTGTCCCAGGACAGATTGTAAATCCAAATAAATATAAAAAAAAAAAAAAAGTTTATTCTACCTTACCCTCGGATATTATTCATTCTCCTGATTTTCAGGAAATCGAGTTTGTTGGAGTTAAAGTTGGACTCAAATCTTTCTCCGCCTACGTAACATGTTTTGTCACACTCCAACATAGCATTATATAACAAACACTGATATCAGATAGTGAGATCTTAATTGATCTTGGTGATTTTAACAATTGTCCCTTTCAGGTGAATCTGTTTTGTTGCTTCCTTTTACGACACATTTTTTATTGATGGCCTTTTTGAATTATCCTTGGACCAGATAAACTTTGTCCATAATAAGAGTGGAAGATCTTAGGATCTGATATTTTTGATTGATTCTTCCAACTGCGCTGTTTCTAGAACTGACCCTCTAGCCCTCCTGGAACTTCCGGGCGGAAGACAAATTTTACCCCACTTTAGAATTGACTATTGATCTACCTTTTCGAGCACCAATTGTTGGTCTTAGTACAAAGCCTAGATCACGTAACTTTCAAAAATCCAACTTTCTTAAATTGAATGAGCTTATTCTTTCAACAGATTGGTCTCCTCTTTAGAATTGTTCAGACATGGACCTAGCTATTCGATTTTTTATAATACTTTCGATTTGCTTCTTAGGGTTTGTGTCCCATGCAGGATGCCAGTGTTGTCTCATCGACCCCCTGGTTTTCTCGTGAGTTATCTAACTTAAAGAACGTGAAATCGAGATATTATAAAAAGTACAAGAAATCATGTCGTTCCTCTGATTTTGCTCGTTAACACTCAATGCTATTAGAATTACCTTCAGCGTTGCAAATTTGAGATCTCACAAAGTCCGAAATTGTTCTATAACTTTGTCAATACTAAACGTAAGTCGTCCTTCCTTTCATCTCGCATTTCTTTTGAAAATAATACAGCGGACACTGATCAAGCAATTGCTGATTTGTTTGCTGATTTTTTCAAAACAACTTATTCCTTCACGGAATATCGAGCGAATCTTTCGTATCCGTACGAGTTGAATAGCCCATGCTATTGTAAATAGTTGACTTATGATTATATTGTTCACGTAAACATGTCATGATTTGCCAATTTGTATTCAAACTACATTAACTATTTTTGAAGATATAAGAGAAAAGGATATTTGACATGCAGTTCTTGTAATTTCTTGACATTCGCGCTTTTTGTTTTGAATTATCTTATTAAATCCTTGCAAAGCTTATATTAATTTTGGTCAGAAGTTTGCAAGGGACAGAAGGAAGCATCTCCGACTATATAAGGTATATTCTTGACCACCATAAATAGACGAGTCGATTTAGCCCTGACCGTCTGTCTGGATCAACAGCTTCTCCTAGGAGACCCTAATAGCTACAGAGCAGTAATTTTCAACACAGTTTTTTGTAGCATGCATTGTATATTTCGGAATCATCCAGATCGGACGACTGTATCATATAGCTCTCATAGGAACGATTAGTCATGAATAAGGTTTATCCTCAATAACTCTGTTTTTTTTATAGCGAATACCATGAAATTTACTATTTATGAGTTTAATACCAAGTTTTATTAGAATCAGTAGACTCTATCAAATAGCTGCCATAGGAACGATAAATAATGCTTAAACTCAATAAATTTGTAATTTTTAATCGAATGCCACGAGAGTTTAATATTCATATTAATAATTTTAAGGTTTGTCAGAATTGGTTGATTGTATCATATAGCTTCCATAGTCCTTACAATCAGTAGTTTTCTTCCACACGCTAGGGGCACAAAATATGGAGCTTGTAATTCTGGTATATATAGAAATATGTCTGTTGAGTTGTAACAGAATTCGTTAACTATATGGTATAGCTTGTTTCTATTAGCATTTCCCGAAATATAAAAAGAACCATTTTATGGTTCTGCCAAATTATAAAGAGACAATCTGCATGGGCATATAAACTTCGGCACGGCCGAATTGTATACATGAAAGTCAGAAATATTGATTGATAGCCCCACCCAGTATTTGCTGACACAGCTTATGTCCAATGGTACCGCGGTGCCTCTGTTGTATTTTTGCAACCACTTAGGTCAAATATTTTGAGGTTCAGTGATTCATTATGATCCAGTTATTAACTTACATATACATGACCTTAGATATCTTCTAGCAGGGATGTAGTCATCTACCAAAATATATACACAATACAAAAAGTTATAAGACTGAACAATTGCTGTAAATTTTCAAAGCAACCGTAAATTATAGGTATACTTAAACTAAGAACTGAATATTTCCCTTTGGAGCCCCAAGCACCTCTAAAATATCTTTCAAAAGCAAACATTATTTATAAATAGGCTCAGGAGAGCAGCAAATGATGTTGCCCGAGTTACAATCGTCTTTGGTTTGAAAGAAAAACAATTCCCCTTCTTGACATTTTACGATTTGTTTTCATAAATTAACAACGAGATAAGCAAAATTTCGAAAAAAAGTTCTTCCAGTTTCCAATGATTTTGATTCCATTTTTTTAAACTAATTGATTATCATCCAACTTTTATTACTTTTAGGGGGAAAAAAATTAAAAATTGGATTATCTTGTAGCATGTTCCGTAAACATATTAATAATATACATATAGTAACATTTGTTACTATATTTATGTATACTATATTTATGTATACAAAATTCAAGTGTCATGCCATGAGTGCACCGCACTGGACATTGCTGAGTCTGCAGAACTTACACGCGCGACCAGACTGTCACCAAGCAATATCCTCACTCTTCCACTGAGGCGGTATACGAGGTGTGTTCAAAAAGTAAGGTGACTTTTCAAATTTGGCGGGCAACGTACTTTCGATTATCGATTTTTTTATTTTGTTATGTTGGTACACTCTTCCCGAACATCTGTACCAAGTTTCAAGTGTATAGCATTTTTTGTTTGGTTGGGAGAGGCGTAAAGGTTATAAGTGTTTTGCGTGCTCGGCGATTTCTTGCTATCGAAAAATATGGATCAAAGGATTTGCATCAAAGAACCGTCGCATGAGCATCGCTCAAGAACTGTTGAATGACGTCAACGACGACCCAGATTTACTCAAAAGGGTCATAACTGGTGACGAATCATGGGTATATGGTTATGATATCGAAACCAAAGTCCAATCGTCCCAATGGAAGAGCCCAGATGAGCCAAGACCGAAAAAAGCACGCCAAGTTCGATCAAATGTCAAAGTTTTGCTCACTGTTTTCTTCGATTACCACGGCGTGGTGCATCAGGAGTTCTTACCATATGGACGTACGGTCAATAAACAGTATTATCTTGAAGTTATGCGCCGTTTGCGAGAAGCAATACGAAGAAAACGTCCAGAATTGTGGAAAAACAATTCATGGCTTTTGCATCACGATAATGCCCCCTGCTCACTCATCTTTGCTTGTGAGAGATTTTTTGGCCAAAAACAACACCACAATCATGCCTCAGCCACCATATTCACCGGATTTGGCCCCATGTGACTTTTTCTTGTTCCCAAAACTAAAGAGACCTATGAAAGGACGGAGATTTGCAACGATTGAAGAGATAAAGACTGCATCGCTGGAAGAGCTCAAGGCTATACCGAAAAGTGCTTATGAGAAGTGCTTTGACGATTGGAAAAACCGTTGGCATAAGTGTATTGTATCTGAGGGGGATTACTTTGAAGGGGACAACATAAATATTGATAAATAAATAAATATTTTTTCTTAAAAATACAAAGTCACCTTACTTTTTGAACACACCTCGTACATATATATATTTTCTTATGTAAACATCTGATACATAAGCAGACCGCTACTCTGCTGGCGTCACTGGCTGCGCAGCTACGCGGTCTTAGCTTTACTTAAATATTGTTAAAGAATTAAGAATCATTCAATAAAGAAACATCAAACTGGATACCACGACTTTTGATATAATACATGGCGACCGTGGCAATTTACATTTACATATAATGTAATTAACACTGCAATCTTCGCGACTAATAGATAAAGGAAAGTTGCAAAACAACACGACGTCCAGCTGATTCTAACAATATAAAAAAAGAATGACAGCAAAAAAATTTTTTTAATATAAAAATAAATTTAAAAATATATATATATATATATTTTAATATAAAAATAAATTTAAAAATATATATATATATAAATAAAAAAAAAAAACATTGTAAAAAATATTGTTAAATTGAGCGGAAGCTTTTCCCCTCCCAGTAGCATTATAGCCAGAAAAGCTATACGAACCATTAGTTATGGATATGTAAAAGAAGTTTTTCTTTTTCTTTTATAAAAGTACATTACAATAAATGTTATCAAAGAAAAAAAATTACAAAAAAAATTACACTTCTTTTTCGAATATTAGAAAAAAAAATAGAATGAGAACTCACAATTATTACTTACAATCATTTTTTATATGGACCTAATAGACCAGGGCAGAATATGGATAAAATAGAAAAAAAGGAGCTAGAAAAATACATACCTTTCCTTGATATCCTGATACAATCAGGCTTAGTAAATAAAAAACACAAGGAAATTAGGTATCGGATAGCTAAGTCCATAGGACTTACTTTTATTAACATACAAACTTCAAAATATTTAACCGCACACGATTTTCATATTGTTGATTCCCATTTCGCTATTCCATATGATGGAATACTAGGAATCGATTTCATCAGAAAATACAACTGTCAATTAGATTTCAATATGTCCGAAGCCTGGTTAATAATTAGACCCAACAATTTAAAATATCCGATATATGTACCAATATCGTACAGCTCTGGTAACAATTCAATAATATTGCCAGCAAGATCTCAAGTTGTCCGAAAAGTTGAGCTAACTTCACAAGACGACAGTGTATTGATTCCAAATCAAGAAATTCAGCATGGTATTTATATAGCAAATACCATAACAAACTCCCAAAACGCAGTCATAAGTCTGCTAAATATATAAATATATATAAACAATTTAAAATATGAACCACTTTCAAACTACGAAGTAGTTAAAAACAATCCAGAACAAAGAGAAAAAATGAAGTAAGCAAGTCGTCTCTGCCGACTTGGAGTATACCCTGTACCAAAAAAGGATATTTCATTTAAACAAACTCCTCCGCAATCCTCATTAATTGAATAAAATTTTTCATAAAATTCTCTTAACAAGCCAAAACAACAAATTCATGCTTTCTCGCTCACTCCTAACAGTGAACGAAACTAATGCGTCATTCGGTACAAAGCAACATGAGCATGCTATCTCGCTCACACATTTCACTTGCTGCTGCCCATAGAATTTCAGTACAAAACATATATGTGTATATCTCCGATATTTATTGACCGATTTCGGTCAGATGGTACATATTAGCTATATAATTGAGTCTGCCAAAAAGAATTATGATATCTCTAATAGAACTCTAGTTATAGTTTTTTCTAATTTGCGGGGGCGGAAGTGGGCGTGGAAGTGGCAAAAATTTGAAACAAACTTGGTCTGCGTATGGACTAGACAGATGTTGACACTAAGTTTGGTTGCTCTAGCTCTTATAGTCTCTGAGATCTCGATTTTCATACGGACGGACGGACAGACGGACATGGTCATATCGACTCGGCTGTTGATGCTGATCAAGAATATATATACTTTATGGGGTCGGAAAATTTTCCTTTTGGCTGTTACATACATTTTAGCGACTTTAATATACCCTTGAACCCTATGGGTACAGGGTATAAAAACAGTACTAACAACACTATCTAAAAATTTTCCGCCATATTTCACAGTCAACTTAGGAAATTATGCAAACAGTATACTGATGTATTCGGACTAGAGACCGAATCGATAACAAGAAACAATTTTTATAAACAAAAATTAAGACTGATAGATGATGAACCCATATACATTAAAAATTATAGAAATACTCATAGTCAGAAAGACGAAATTCAAAATCAAGTCCAAAAATTAGTAAACGACAAAATAGTCGAGCCCTCCGTATCTGCTTACAATAGCCCACTTTTATTAGTACCGAAAAAATCGTTACCAAATTCCGAGAATAAAAAATGGCGATTAGTAATTGACTATCGTCAGATTAATAAAAAACTATTGAACGATAAATTGCCACTCCCTAGAATTAATGACTTTAGATCAACTATGTCGACCAAAATACTTTTCATGCCTTGACTTAATGTCAGGTTCTCATCAAATTGAACTCGAAGACGAGTCACGAGACATAACATCCTTTTTATCATGTAATGGCTCATATCGCTTCACGCGATTACCATTTGGTTTAAAAATACCGCCAAATTCGTTCCAGAGAATTATGACTTTAGCATTCACTGGACTTGAACCTTCGCAAGCATTTCCTTATGGATGACTCAATAGTCATTGGTTGTTCCGTAAATCATATGCTCAATAACTTAACGGATGTTTTTGAGAAATGAAGGCAACACAACCTAAAGTTACATCCTGCAAAATGTTCATTTTTCATGCATTAAGTCACTTTCGTAGGACATAAATGCACAGACAAAGAACTCTTGCCTGACGACACAAAATATGATGTCATTCAAAACTATCCAGTCCCACACGATGCGGACAGCGCTAGAAGATTCGTTGCATTTTGTAATTATAACCGAAGATTTATAAAAAATTTCGCTGATTATTCTCGTCACATATCAAGATTATGTAAGAAAAATGTAAAATTTGAATGGACAATTGATTGTCAAAACGCTTTTGAACATCTAAAATCAGCATTAATGAATCCCACTGTGTTACAGTATCCAGATTTTTGCAAAGAATTTTGCATAATCACAGATGCAAGTAAATACGCATGTGGAGCAGTCCACATAAAAAATAAAAATGGACTACAGCTCCCAGTTGCATACGCATCTAGAGCTTTTACAAAAGGTGAGAGTAACAAAAGTACAACAGAGCAAGAATAAGCGGCAATTCATTGGGCAATTACGCATTTCAGACTAGAGGTGGGCATGGGCTGGGCTTTTGTCGGGTACCTGTGGGTACCCGCGGTTACCCGTGGGTATGAGCTGGAAAATATAATTTCGGGTTGGGTGCGGGCGGGTATGGGTTAGGACGCTCAACCCGAAAAACCCGAAAAAAATCAACCAAAAAAAATGAAACTTGACAAAAATTCTACAGATTTAGAAACTGATACATATTTTGCCACAACTACTCGTTCAAACATGCCAATTTTAGATTTTTGGAAACAGGCAACTGACTTGAAATTATTGCAAGTGGTGGCTAAACAAATATTATACATACCTGTAAGTTCTGCCACAAGCGAGAGAGTTTTTTCATCGTCGGGGAAAATATTAAATGAAAGGCGCACAAGATTGTCAAGCGCAAATCTCGATATGTTACTTTTTCTTTACAAAAATATGTAATTTAAATTTGGATTTTTTCATACCTATTAATCCTTTATAAAAAAATGTAATTTAAGTACTGTTTTGATGAAAATATAAGAAATACAAAATTGTATTTTTCATTTCTATTAATCCTTTATAAAAAAATGTAATTTAAGTGCTGTTTTGAAGAAAAAAAAGGAAATAAAAAATTTTATTTTGTATTAAAATTTTTTTTTATTATACCCTTGCAGAGGGTATATTAATTTTGGTCAGAAGTTTGCAACGCACAGAAGGAAGCATCTCCGACTATATAAAGTATATATATTCTTGATCAGCATGAATAGCCGAGTCGATATGACCATGTCCGTCTGTCCGTCTGTCCGTCTGTCCGTCTGTCCGTCTGTCTGGATCAACAGCTTCTCCTCCGAGACCATAAGAGCTACAGAGCTGAAATTTTCAGCATAGGCTTCTTCTTGCTGCAGGCATTGTATATCTCGGAATCATCCCGATCGGACGACTATATCATATAGCTCCCATAGGAACGATCGGTCAGGAATAAGCTTTATCCTCAATAACTCTGTTGTTTTTTAACCGAATGCCACGAAATTTGATATTTATGAGTTTAATATGCTTCTTGATACTTCAACCAAGTTTGATCAGAATCGGACGACTATATCATATAGCTCCCATAGGAACGATCGGTCATAAATAAGGATTATCCTCAATAACTGTTGTTTTTCAACCGAATGCCACGAAATTTGATATTTATGAGTTTAATATGCTTCTTGATACTTCAACTAAGTTTAATCTGAATCGGACGACTATATCATATAGCTCCCATAGGAAGCTATCCTCAATATCTCTGTTGTTTTTCAACCGAATGCCACGAAATTTGATATTTGTGAGTTTAATAAACTTCTTAATACTTCAATCAAGTTTTATCAGAATCGGTTGGCTATATCATATAGCTGCTATAGGAACAATCGGTACAAAAAAAAATTTTGTATGAAAAATTTTTTTCCTCAAGCTCAAAATTTTGAATTTGTAAATTTGGTATATTTAATTTACAATAATGCTTCTGGTGAATTATATAGAGAAAATCTGCAAGGGTATACGAACTTCGGCACGGCCGAAGTTAGTCCATCTTTCTAGTTTTTTTTTTCGGGTTACAAAATTTTTTTAGCTTTCGGGTACGGGTAAAATTTTCCTCTTCGGCCCATGGGCTGGGTCGGGTTGGGTTGAAAATTTCGGCCCATGCCCACCTCTATTTCAGACCATACATTTATGGTAGACATTTCACTGTCAAAACGGACCACAGGCCATTAACATATTTGTTTTCAGTTCTAAGCTAACTAGAATGCGACTTGAATTAGAGGAATATAATTTTACTGCAGAGTATCTAAAGGGAAAAGATAATTTTTTACCCGACGCGCTAGCAAGGATAACAATAACGGACTTACAAAATATACAAATCAGCAACAAAATTCTGAAAGTCACTACCAGCAATCAAAGTAAACGGTTAAATTCCTGCGCAGGAAAAGAGAAAGAAAATGATATAGAAGATTTGCGAAAGCAATCTCTTAATGCTTCTAAGCCCAATGTATACGAAGTCATTGTAAAGGAAGAAGTACAAAAAGTAGTGACCTTCCGAATAACAGACTTTCTATGCACACTGAAACATGGAAAAAAAATTATAGCAAGAATAGACGTTAGCGATCTGTACACCAATGGATATCTTGACTTTGGTCAGTTCTTCCAAAGGCTTGAAATGCAAGCCGGTATACTTAAGATTAGCCAGCTCAAAGTGGCACCGAGCGAAAAGATCTTTGAAACTATTTCAACACTATTTCACTGGACATTGCTGAGTCTGCAGAACTTACACGCGCGACCAGTCTGTCACCAAGCAATATCCTCACTCTTCCACTGAGGCGGCATACATATATATATTTTCTTATGTAAACATCTTATACATAAGCAGACCGCTACTCTGCTGGCGTCACTGATAGCGCAGCTACGCGGTCTTAGCTTTACTAAAATATTGTTAAAGAATTAAGAATCATTCAATAAAGAAACATCAAACTGGAAACCACAACTTTTGAAATACCATAGTTTTTTATGTGGAATTTGTATGTAAGACCATAATGATCAACCGCTACTCACTCAGCTCTTCTGTCCTAAGAACTTGCACACTTCTGCCCGGAATCGTGATATAAACGAATAACTAGAGTTGTATTAAAGCTGTCATATTTCGTTTTGATTCACTCAATTACAAAAAGTCGGATAATATATATAGCATGCGAACGTTGTTTAGAATGATAGACGATGCATTTGCGCGGTTTGGGTTGTTAAGAGAATTTAAAAAAAAAAACTTTTTTAATTAATGGCGATTTCGAAGGAGTCTAATTTCATAAAATATCTTTTATTGTATTCCAACTCATCATAGACAACTTGCTTATTTGATTTTCTATATGCTTTGCATTCTGAATCTTATTCTATTGAATATCCTGAAAGTCCAGATTTTTGTTGTTTTTTTTTTCGCGCGAATCCCAACGGGTGCACTAAATGCCCTTACCTCCCGCCCAACCAACCGAGAGGCGCATACCGCAAAACGTACGCCTCGAGACGCGGGAACAAGATCACAAAACACAGACAAATAAACGAATAATACATATACAAGATAAGATAGAAGTTTTTTGTAAGGGAAGAGAGAGCTCAGAACTGATTACACTGTAAAGGCGATTGTAATCAGAACAAAGGACTCAAAAAGGTTCATGCATGCCATAGTTAGTAGAACAGCGTGGAGTTATCCTACAAGGTGCAGAAAAACGTGAGAAAAACTATATTTGAACAATAATGTTTAATCGCTTAGATGCCACTTGCACATCCCTTCGGTTGCCTTAAACTGACACTTGGGATTTTTTGATCAGATAATTATCCGGATTTAAAATGAAGTTTCAAAACAAAAAAAGCAACAAAATTGTTTTGGATATATTTGCTCTCTTTTAAAATTGTATACCAAATTAACCCACAAAGCTCGAAAGCACGTTTAAAAAAATAATTAAAAAAATATTAATCCTGATCAAGAATATATACCATAAAGTATATGGCAATTTACAGTCTCCAAGATCTTGGTCTTCCTAAAATTTAACATGTCCTAATTAACTTAGCTTGATAATTGATGCTGATTAGGTGTACATATAAATAAATAGAATTGGATACATTTTCCTTCTATCTATTACATTACAAGACTTTTATATACCCCTTTATGGTATATGGTATACGTAAGTAAAAACATTTTCGGCAAAATATTTAAAAACGGGCAGCATACGAATATTCTGCTAGATTATTTTTAAAGTACCTTTCAATTTCAAATTATCATATTTTGAAAACAAAGTTTTATAAAATACATTGTAGATTAAAGTTACATATTTGTTAACAGTTGTATGTTTTTGTCAAACCTGGTCACACTTTAATATAGATGATGAAATACTGCTCGTCATGGTGAAAAAGGTGTATTTAAAAAAGCTACGTTGACATTGAAATTAATTGCAAATTTGTTACAAAAAAGTGGTCCTTCGAGTCGGATCTGCCGGGGATAAACTAATCAACTCATGTTAGAAATTTAGGAACTCAGAGGAATTCGCACTAAGTTAAGCTCCAACATAACGCGACTGTGTATATTCGCCGAGAGATTGCTTGAGAGCTGGACAGAGGCCATGCTGGATACTATGATGGCCAGACTCGCCAACGTGTGGACCTGCCCATAGATGATATGTGAATGAAGTGGTGGCGCAAGTGTGGCAGAAGCCGGTGGAGCTCCATCAAGGGTTCCATGTGAGCATGTTAGTTAATGGAGCTGCCTGTCTGGTGAATAGCTAGTCCACTCTTTTAGAGGCTGCAAGTTTAATTAATCTTTTGCTATTAACAGGAGTCTCATACGGAACAGCTTGGGACAGCTTAGTTGCGCGATATGATCGACCATATTATGTCGTCAACTTGCTTTTCATTCTGAGAATTACCAACAACGAAGACTGGGTCATACATTTTCTACTTGACAAAATTAATCCAGAATCGCAGTGCAAATGGATTTCTCTCAGCCGTGATAGCGATTCTCCAACTATCCAAGAGATTTTAGCATTCCTCGGAGAATGCTGCGAGGAATTTCAATTGAGTCGGCACGAGCGCATGCTGTATCAAGGGCTCTATAAAAGTTTCCGCAGATCTACGAGCTAGAAACAAGTATGGCTCATATAAACACACAATATATACATACACTAGTCGGCAAAAGTATTTAGACATGAAAAATTCGCTACATAAGCAAAAAGCTTATAACTTTTTTTTTGCTCATAAAGGAAATAGTTTTATTATTTTTCATAAATTGGTGTAGTTTTGTAGTTAAACTTGGATGGATTATTCTGAGTAATGTTTGGGAAAATTTGTTTAATTACAAATTAAGCATGGCATAAGTGTTTAGACCAATTTTTTAAATGCCACTAATTCAAAATTTTTAAAGAAGAAAGAAAAATTTTACAAAGTAATAAAAAATATATCCTTCTTTGGCGTCTATCACCTTTTGGAGATGTTTTGGTACAGACTCAACCAAGCTATGGATATAATTCAAGGAAATATCCTCCCATAGTCTGTATTTCAAAAATTGTTTCATTTCGACTTCGGGAGAGGTTGGCAGACCATTTTCTTTTTGAAATCGACCAGAGGTTTTTTATAATATTTAGATCTTTACTTTGAGGGTGCCAATCCAACGTTTTAACTTCCGAATCTTTAAAAAACTCTATGACTTGCTTTGCCTTATGGCATGGAGCGTTGTCCTGTTGAAGATAAAAGACTCTCCAATCAACTTATCCCCAGAGAGGTATGCATAATGATTCAGAACCTCTAAATACTTGTCTTTGTTCATAGTTCCATCAATAGCAACCAAATCTCCACAGCCAGTAAATGCAACGCATACTTGGGTATACATGCAACATTACGGACCCATCTGAATGGCTTATTCTTTCACACACTGGTGCAACTTTTTGAAGCGAACATAAACCGACCGTATTTTCCAAAATTGGCCTCTTAGAGACGTTCACACACGGTCCTCTCACTAATGTCAATTTTGCTTCCTTTTTTAACTGATTAGCAGCTGATTGCGGAGTGAGTAAGACATTTTGCTTAAATTTCCGCAGAATATACCGATCATCATTGTGAGTTTTTTGTTGTTTGGTTATTTTTATATTTTTTTATTTGATAATAAAACGTTGCACGCGAAATTTTAAATAGTTCAATGATTTTCGATAACGAAATACCAAAGTTATATTTAATAATAATTTCATTTTTTATGAATCCACTTAGTTCTTTTCCTTTCATCATTTTAAGTAACTTTTTGAATGAAATATAAAACTTAAAGCCACAAAAATACTTAAATTTAGCTAAACTTGAACAAAATTTTTCAATTACTCCATCAACAGATTAATACAGACTAATGAAATCAAATGTCTAAATACTTATGCCATTAACAAAATTATTGTTTGCCTAGCTTTGTAATCATAAGATGGAGAATTCAAAAGGGGAATCAGAGTAAAAAACACCTTACGTGTAACTGTAATTACAATCTTTGTTTTAACCATAAAAAGTTTACCGTTTAGTCACCTGTTAATCAAGTTAATGAAAAACATTGTGCGATACTTGAAAACTGATGATGTCTAAATACTTTTGCCGACTAGTGTAATTGTTGTCAGTTCCTAACTCTATCGTTGATAGGCGCTGTTCTTTTGCTAAAGAGACACGTTTGTGTTTCAATTGCTTATAGACTGAACATATCCGCTCCAAGGCTCCGCACGGCCTAAATCTCACACTCGTACACTCAAGTTGAGGAGAAAACCAACAAGAATGCAACATAAACTCCAAGTCAACTGTCTCGGTTTCCTATAGTTGATAAGCGAAGTAACTCTGAAAGCCTGAGCAGTATATTACCCACAAATTTAGTGAATGTGCTTAATTTAAGAGGCTCATATACCTGTCGTGTCCTCTTGCATAGCGGATTGGAGCTATTTTATAAATCGGAGCATTGTAGTAAAACACTTGGTCCAGACTCGTTCGCATTGTAGCTTATTGATTGCGATTTACTTGACGTACTCGAAATCCACAAGTAAAAGCAAATTGTCACTTCTTGACCATCGACGAGTTCCATGATGTATGAACTATATGTTGTTCGAGAACGGAAATTGTTACGACAGACTACTAGTTGGGAATCAATTTAAGTTGTCCCATCGTGATCTATAAGCTCATTTAAGTACCACTCATTCTACGCAAGCAACATCTAAATAAAAGTAACATAAGACTGATAAAAGTCATTTTGACTATGCGCACATATCAGCAATTAGTTAATGGCTGACTTATCAGCAGCATAAGTAAAACAAGCATATTCTTTCAAGAACACAGGCGTCGACTACATGGTTTGAATTTGACCCGCTTCGCAACTTAGGCTTAAGAAACAAATCAGAAAATATAATCGGAAATTGTCATTTAAATAGATGGCAAGCTGTTCTTCTTCATCTTGTCATGTCACTTAAACGAAATTTGGAAATTATAATTTAATCACGGTTAAATAAGAAAATATAATCATAGGAACATTTATGATTTTTACTGACGCCCGAACAGGGACAAGCTTAATATGCACATACATGTATTCTTTGATACATAAAAAACAAGTAAACGGTTCCCACGGTGTCAACCTGCATATTGAGTAGTGAAATCATAAAAAAATATCAAAGAAGCTTACTTCTGCCGTGCCGAAGTTTAAATACCCTTGCAGTTTAATTAATTACTTTTTCGGCATATCATCCTAAATATTGTAAATACGTCGTTTAGAAAAAGCAAAAGAAAAATGGGTTGATCTGTGTCTTCTACACCACCGATCTAAAACCTCGTTTTGCTATTTCGGTATATATTACAACCGCTCAGCTCCTCGCTCTCTAAAATTTCGTTCGAATTCAAGAAAACAACAACACCATGCAAATAGTTTTCTACTAGAGACCAACTCTCGTAGAAAAGTGCTCGCTTACTTTTACCGTGTGGATGTGGACCAAATATCAAATAACTGGCTATTAGCTGAGCAGCCGCGTGATCCGTATATTGAAAATTTAATAGGTGAGTTTTATGGTGGGAAAACGCGGAAAGATAATGTGGATAATACGAAATCAGAGGTGGACTGTTATATCAACAAATTCAAAAAATGGCAAAACCCACTATTTACCTGTCGTACCTAAAGCTTTTAGGTGGTCTGTGATCAACCATGTACACGAGACCAAAATCTACCTGGGATGTCTGAAATCTCTAGACCAAGTCTACAAACAATATAAGTTCAAAAACATGTGCAAGTATGTAAAAAAAATTGTGGAAAATTGCATTACTTGCAAATTAACTAAATCCCGTCAGGCAAAATACAAATCGAAATGCACTCAATCCCCAAAATTTATATACCCTGGCACAATGTGCAGATAGATATAAGTGGGAAATTAAGTGGCAAAAATGATTTGAACAAGTATATCATCGTTCACGTCGATGCATTTACAAAGTTTGTTTATCTGTGTCACACTGTGAACCTTGACACGGAGAGCATCACCAATGCTGCAAAGTCAGGTATATCAATATTCGGCGCTCCCAGTCGCATCATTGCAAACTAAGGCAAAAGTGGAAATTTTTGAAACTTTTGTTCAACAAATCAGATTGATCTCCATTTAATTGCAACCGCTGCAAGTCGCGCCAACGGCCAAGAAGAGCATGTCATGAGCACAATGAGAGCAATGTTGACAGCAGTTGATTCGAGCGACCGTTAGTGGCAGGATGCCTTGCAAAAAGCGCAATTGCACTACCAATAGAGTCACCAAGTTTAGTCCATTACAGTTGATGAATGAAAAAGAGACAAGCCCTTTAGGTGTCCTTAGTATAAACGACGAGAGTATGATAAGTTACAAGGAGGCTAGAGAACAGGCTAGTGAGAACATTAACAGAAATGCCAATTACGACAAGGCTAGAGCGGGCAAGAACAGTGCCAAGATTGTACGCCATAAGATCGGTGATTACGTCTTGCTAAAAAGAGACGAACCACATCAAACCAAATTGGACCCCAAATTTAGGTCACCCTTTGAGGTAGTTGAGTTGCTTGAAGGTGACCGTTATAAACTTAAGTCGATAACTAGTAACAGAATTTATAAGCATGCGCATGAGAGTTTGCGATCTTTGCCGAAGAAGCAAAATGCACTAGATATAAGTGAAAATTACGATCAGGTTAAAATAAAGGCGGTCAGGAGACGAACTCTGCAGCTTGAGAGAGGTGTGGAAAAACATCATACACAGGGGCTAGCTACAATGGACAGGTCGCGCCGCGGATGACATTGTGAGTGACGGACGATTGATCTGTTCAAATTGTGGCACTAGACTGTGGTATGTTATTTGGATAGCCAAATATCAAATGAGTTTGAGCAGAGAAGTACAAGCAACTAGACGAGAAACGAAAAAATTATCCTGCTAAACTGACACTTGAAGACACAAATTTGTGTGTAACAAAAAAAAAAGAAGAGTTTGAAATCCAGTTTAGTCGAAGAAAAATTAAAAGTCCTATTTTAGTTATTTTCTGTTTAAGTGATTAAGCATTATGTAAAAACTTGAATTGAGAATTTTGAGATGTTTCAAGAAATTGTAAAGCCAATAAAGTAATTTGCTTTATGAAATATTTGTCATCGATTGTGTGAGGCGATCGATATGATGTGTAAAGTCATGAGTGCTGAAATTGAACTAGTTAAGCGAATATTCTGTGAAGCATATTCGAATGTCATGTGTTAATGAACAGAGATGCCGCTGTTTGATATAATTTGAAAGTTTTGTAGCAACATAGTCAGTAATACTGAGAGAGGCAACAATGTGGCTATTGCGACTAACTACGCTTAAGGACATGCAAATGAAAGAAAAGAGAAATGTAGGAAGACATTGTACCTACTCGCGCTAACGAACAACATAGAGATTTGAACAAACTTCGCCAACTTAGGTTTAAAAAACAAATGAGAAAATGCTGATGACATCCAATTTTTCTTTTACGGGTCGTTCAATATTACTTTTTAATGCTTTTGTGAAACTTAAACAAAGTCTATTGACAACATATTGTAGCCCAAAAAGGTGGACTAAATGATACATAATTCATTTTTTAACTACATGATGGACTACATGATACACAATTTTTTTTTAAATTACCATTGGAGAGCTTTATTTGGCAATTCGTTTAGAAAATTTGCGACTTATATAAAAACTTCTAAACGTTTCTTCTGGTTTTATAAGCCCCAAGGCTGCAGACGGCATCGAACAATTCTACAATATCAGAACAGATACAACAAATGACGTCGATGACAATAGTACTGTAAGAAAAATAAATATTAAAGAGTAACAAAATTTTTGAAATGAAAAGTAATCCTGAGAAAACTAATTTTAAAATTCAATTATAAGTGGAAAATTTCAATGTGAAATTGAAAACAAATTATAATAATAATCGAAGAAAAAAAACAACTTTTAATAACATCTATTCCATCTTTTGTTCATTTTTACTTTTAATAATCAAGTCTAATGAAAACGGGCAGCTAAAGAAAATAAAAAAAAAACCAACAGAAACGTGCTGAACAAAGTACTAAAATTCAATATTTTAAAAGTTATCGTAAAATAATTAACTGCAAAAAAAAAAAAAAAAAAATTTTTTTAAATAAAAAAAATAAGTAAAATTGGGGAAAATGTTACAGAACTAGATCGCGTTCCAGATATAGTGAAATGCATGACAGAATTCTCAGAAAACCGACTAACAACCATGATTCAAGGAGGACAACAAACTGTAGAGGAATTCTATCAAAGTATCTACAAACAATTGTCACTTATGCTGAATAAAGTTAGTTTCATGAATATAGACAGCCAAACAGAGGTAGTTATCACAAAATCATACAGAGGCAGGGCAATGGATACGTTTCTGAGAGGACTGCTTTCTGATTTACCGAGATTTCTTGTCATGAAAGAACCAACAGACTTACCCCAAGCTTTACATTTATTTCTAAAACTAGAAAACCAGACCTACAGGACTAATTGTGCAAACAATCCGCATAACTTGGACTTTAGGAAGTCAACCCAAAAACCAATTCTGACACCTCGTAGACTTACACCAGCCCATTCAAATAACGCAGCCTATTGGCAACCCACTTTTCTCCCGACAAAGATTCCACCATCCATCCCTCCGCGAAATACATTCCAACAACCACATCCATATTATAACCAGACACAACCCGGTTATTACCAACAAGCACAATATTATGCTAGGCAACAGGTAGATACTAGATCTCAACAGACCCCGTTCAACCAATATCGACCAATAGCCCCACCACGTCCGATCGCTGCAAAACCTCCCGTACCAATGGAAGTAGACGGAAGCATCCAGACAAAGAGAGCTAATTACATGAATCGACATCACTGAATCAGACAAGAGGCCTACCAAGCCAGTAGACCAAGACGAAAAAGACAGAACAACATTGAAAAAATTAGAAATTAGGCCATAATAAAAACAGAAAGCTAATACAAAACTATATAAGCGGACAGGAAATTTTCGTTAAACGAAACACATGCTTCGGATGTAAATTACCAGCTAGATATAAGAAAGATAGGGTGAAGGAAGATAAAGGTACCACAGTGATAATAGGATCGGGAAGATTAGTACATAAAAGTAACATAAAAAATCAATTATTCCATATTCCCAGATTACTCATAGCAACGCTGAAGACGAGTTCGTGTTTTGTGGAAATTCTCAAATACACGAACGCACAAACTATGACCATCAATAAGGGGGTGGAAAAACTCCAAACTTCTGTGGTAGAAACCACAACCATCGCTCATATAATAGATATAAAACAAATAGAGGTAGCCCTTAATAAATTAGCCTAATTTACAAAATTATCTAAAAACTAATAATAGATATCACACCTTACATCATGAACTAAAAGCAACATTCACTACATTTAATGCACTAACATCTTCTTTCAATCGCAGTTATGGTAGATCTCTGAATTGGGTGGGATCGGCTTGAAAGTAGGTGGCAGAAAGTCCTGACCACGACTACTTAGTGATGATAGAAGGGAATATTAACGGTCTAGTAAAAAATAATAACCAACAAGTAATAATAAACAGGGAGCTTGAACAGAGATTTAACGAATTAACCAAAATATCCAACGATTTGACAAATTCAATTAGAAAAGATAGTTCACTCAGCAATGATATAACCATTACTTTTCAAACCGAAATAGGGCACGAAGTGAGTTCAGCAACGCGAATCACCTAAATGCAATTGAAGAAATTGGCTCCGGCATCATCCTGCTCAACAGTTTCAATGGCAACATAACATGGAATGACAACACAGAACATCTACAATGCACTTACCTCATTCACTTCAATAATGACTCTTTTTATATCAATGATGAACAGTTTGAAATTATGGGATCAGCGGTTATGCAGCCAATGATCCCGATCGGACAAATGACACCAGAATAAATTAAACAAATAAGGGAAGTGTTGGAAGCACTTCACCTCAATAACAACATAACTCACTTTACTCAATCCAACATAAAAAAACTACGCTTTTTGTCTTCATTTTACTTGCTATCGTCATCTTGCAATTTACGAAATTTTACAATACGCTTCGGTACAATAAACCAGCAGACAAAATTCCATAAAAGCCAACTGACACCGGATGACATCACGGCGTCGTAACGGACATCAGCAGCGCTGCCCCCAGAGCTCAGCTACCCAGGTTAAAGTTGATTTAAGTACATTCAGTCTAAAATTATAATTCAATAAAGACAACATAAAATAAAAACTTAACTTATACAAACATCTAAGCATATATAAGCGTTTCTAATTGGCTGCATATAATTGGTGCTTATGGGGTAGATTTATTGATTTTATTGATATATGTCGGTGTTTATTATCCGATCTGATTCAAACTTGGCATGGAGTAATAATAGAATTATCATTTTTTACGAAATTTGGTTGAGTTATCTTCTTTAAGATAAGTGTTCCGCCAAATTATTTTGAGCGAGTCTGTAAAAATGATTTTTGTCCGGAACATCTTGAGCGAAAAACAACCGATTCGACTGTTTTCTGCATCCACCTTAGCTACTAACAAATCTAAAGCTTCTTCATCATCTTCCGGCACGTCTACATCTGCTGGCATGCCAAAAAACTAATCTCACCCCTCACTCTGGCCTATCAGAATGTTAGAGGGCAAAAATCTAAGCTGTCTAAACTTTATTTAGACAGCGTATCGTTTAATTTTCATGTTCTTGCCTTTACTGAGACGTGGCTGAAGCCAGACATTCCTGATGCTTCAGTTCTTTGCACAAATTATTCAATTTAATTGTGGTAATTGCTGTCGATTCAGCCCTTCCATCTGAACTAATGCAGTCATCTTTCACTCATGAAATCGAATTCATCAGTGTTAAGATCTTGTTTAAGTCTTTTTGCACCTATGTTACCTGTCCGTATATCACACCTGTGGCCGACTTGGAAATTTTCAATAAACACTTGCACGCCATTCAAAATTCCGACAGAGATTCACTTATCGTTCTTGGAGATTTTAATCTCCCAGATATTTCATGGGTCCCTGATGCATCGTCCATGATGCTGCCCTCCTTGTCACATTTCTTCGTTAATGGTCTTTTTGGCTTATCCCTAACCCAAATAAATCCTGTGCGTCACATGAGGAATTACTTGATCTCATATTTGTATTGGATTCCTCCAACAGTTTCGTTTCCAGGATTGACCCACTTGTTCTTCCAGAAGACAAATTTCATCCTACATTAAATGTAGCTATTGACCATTCATTTCAAGAGCCGATTTTTTGTGCTAATTCAATCTCAAAGATTCCCTATTTTCGTAAGGCTGACTTTGTCAGACTTAATAATCTCATTCTGAAAAATCACTGGTCATATTTGTATAATTGCACACATATGGATAACGATTTTCAATACTTTTATAATGTGCTTGACTCGTTTTTTAAAGTTTGTATTCCTCTCGTGAAATCGGTTCGGTCTAACAGACCGCCCTGGTTCACTCGGGAGTTGTCTAACTTATGAAACATGAAATTAAGACATTATAAGAAGTACAAAAAAGCAGGTCGCCCGTCTGATTTTTATCTGTATTCTGTTGCCCGTTCGAACTTTATGGTTCTTAACACCAATTGCTATAAGGATTATCTTCGGCGGTGTAAACTTCAGTTCTAACATGATCCTAAGTAGTTTTTTAACTTTGTCTATACTCAACGTGAGACATCCAAAATCCCATCCTGTTTAAGTTTTAAGATAGCTGAAACTGATCAGGCCATTGCCGATATGTTTGCTGATTTTTTCAAAACAACCTATTTCTCATCGGAATATACTGAAAACCTTTCGTATCCTTATCAGTTAAACAGGTTTAATGGGTGTGTACTAAGATGTGTACCCACTGGGGCCTGACGGGATTTCTGGGTGTTTACTAAGATTTTGTGCTGATGCTTTATGCAAGCCGATTCTTAAGTTATTCTCTTTGTCTGTTGAAACATCCTCTTTCCCAATTATGTGGAAGGAATCTTTTATCATTAATCTCCACAAAAATGGTAATAAGTCCAATGTGTCAAGTTATAGGGGTATTTTCAAATTGTCCGCGATTTCAAAAGCTTTTGAGAAAATAATAACTCCTCACACACATCAGTTTGTGCTCTCAAAGAAATCAGACGCGTTATGGATAGCAGAAAGCCCAGCTTGCTGCCAAATTTCATCATCTCGCTATGTTCTATTTTGAGACACTGGCTTATCGGTGCAAGTAACAAGTGCACAAAACAAACCCAAAAATAAAAACAAAAAGAATAAAGTCAAAGCGCAGTTGCTCAAAATCTGGCGGAGGGCAATAGCCCGACGACAACAACTACAACAATGACTTCAGCAATGAATAGACTATTGAAAACAAATAACAGTGAACCAAAATATATCAACATAAATAGAACAGACAATAATACTTTTGAAAATGTATCTCCATTTATAATAAAAAAGTGATAGACTACGTTTGCAACGTAGAAGTCAAAACATGTAACAAAAAACAAGAATTGAAGCTTTACTTATAAAAACGAAAAATAAAATGCAAGTTGATAAGCTACTTAAAATTACCACATTTAGCGATTTTCCTATATCAGTTTCGAAACATAAAACTCTTAATTTCTCCAAGGGAGTTATTTACTCCAACGAACTACGAAATATTGATGATGACACCATATTAAATGAACTAAAATCACAAAATGTTACTGAAAGACGGAAAATTCTAAAAACTGAAAACAACACAACTAAAGAAACTGGGCTCATTACCATAACCTTCGCTTCCCTCACCCTCCCAGAGACTATCATGATCGGCTACGAACGAGTAAACATACGGCCTTATATTCCACTCCCCTTAAGATGTTGCAAATGTCTTAGACTAGGACACACAACAAACAAGTGCAATTCATTAACCAAATCGTGCACTACTTGCTCCGCTGAAGAACACACTTTGGAAAATGAAACTTGCGACAAACCAAAATTTTGCATCAACTGCAAATACGACAGTCAAAACAATCACAGTCCATTTAACAAATCATGCCCAGCCTTTCTCAAGCAAAAAGAATTAACTGCAATCAAAACACTGGAAAAGGTAGACCACAAAACTGCAACACAAATTTACCATATTCGTCATTTCCAACAAACTCTATACTCTACAACGGCTAAGCAACAAACAGAACAAAACATCACTCAACAATCCTCAACAACAAGTTCAACTAATCAAACCCATAGCCCAAAGAACGTACCCAATCCCATCAAGCACCAGCCACACACACATCAAGCAAGATCCACCACATCATACAGAGATATCGAATCATTCATGGACACCACACCAATCAACGATACACCATCCGCTTCAACACCTAGGTTAATTTAATTTAATTTTAAACATACACACAATAAGCATAAGCCTTATTTGCTATAGCTTAAATTCTCAATTTACATGAAATTTAAAATTTTGCGTAAATCACTTAATAATAATAATAATAACTTCTCAGTTGCAACATTTCTGTACATCTATAGTTCATATAGTCTATAGTCATGTGGGTCCGTTGCTCCTTACCCTCTTTATCAACGATCTTCCCTCCGTCATGCTACATTCTCGAGTGCTAATGTATGCTGACGATGTTAAGCTATGCCTTAGTTTCAAAAATATGGTTTCGCCCAGTCGATTACAGGCTGACCTTAACAATTTTCAGTGTTGGTGTCAACACAATCGTTTGAATTTAAACACTGCAAAGTTTAAGGTTATGACATTTAATAGAAACTGTCCTCAACTTATAACCTATTTCATAAATAATTCTCCGTTAGAACGTCTAAATGTAATGAACGATTTGGGTGTACTCATGGACCATAAATTGACTTTCAACTCCCATGTTTCCATAATTGTTGGCAAAGCAATGGGTGTTCTCGGATTTAGAAAGAGATGGTCAAAACAATTTGATGATCCTTATACTACAAAAATCCTCTTTACCTCTTTGGTTCGCACCATTTTGGAATACGGATATTGTGTTTGGTCCCCTCAATATGAGTCACACCAAATGAGAATTGAATCTGTGCAAAAGCAGTTTTTACTATTTGCTCTTCGTGGTCTGAACTGGGATCACAATGTCAAGCTTCCCTCGTACTCGAGTAGGCTTCTTTTGATTAACCTTCCCTCCCTTACTAACCGTAGAATAATGCTTGGTGTAGTTTTTATGCACAAGCTCCTACATGGTGATGTAGACTCGCCTGATCTATTGACCCAAGTAGAATTCTCTGTACCTTTCAGGCCTACTAGAAACTATCTTCCTTTATTCCTTAAACGCTGTATTACTAACATTTCTTTGCATGAACCCTTTCAAGTCCTTTATCTGATCACAATCGTCTTTACCGACTGATCAGTTCAGAGATCTCTCTTCCCAGTCTAAAAGCGTTCTTTAATATTTTTTTTAATGTACAGGATAAAACTGCCAAAACAATTGAAATAGTCAAGAACCATAATTGTGAAGTCATCCTTTTCGATATCTATAGAATTACAGAGGTTATACTCGTATTAATTTAGGTCAAAAGTTTACCATGCATACAAGAAATATCGCCGCCTATACAAAGTATATATATTCTTGATCAGCAACGCTAGCCGATCCTAGCACTGTCCGTCTATTCATACGTCTGCCTGTCTCACTGTCCCTCTGTATGGATCAAGAGCTTCTCCTCCGAGACATCTCAAGCACAAAGCTGAAATTTGACGAAAGCTTCTTTTTGCTGCAGGTATTGTATACGATTATCTCGGAATTATTCCGATCGGATGAATGTATCATATAGCTTCTATAGCAACAATCAGGCCTATCAATAGTGAGTTTAATATATTTATTTAACACTTGTAATGGCCTTTTAATTGAGTTTTTGTAAATTTGAATTATCTTTGTTGAGTTTCAGCAGAATCGGTGGAGTATATGCTATAGCTGCCAAGGAAAAAATCGGATCAAATTATTTTTTAAAACATTTTTCCCTAAGCCATGGGCATTATATTTAGATTTTAATATTGTTATATATGATTAATGTTTAATGATTCTGGTTAATTATATATAGTTGTCAAAGAAATGATCTGCAACTTCAGCCCTCTAGTTTCATATTATTTCGATTGGGAATATCTTATGATCACCTGCCCTCTATGGGTGGTTACTCTCCCATGACAATGAGTTTTTTTAGACATTACAAAGAAGTTCCCACAGTTTTCTTAAATGCCTCAACAATTCTTTAAGGCAGACCTGAATATTTAATATACATTTTAAGGCAGCGAAGCATGAAGAGCGGAAAACAGAGTGCTTAGATCTATTATTTAGCGGAAAAGGTAAGAGCCACTTTGATTATCTCAAACACCATTTGAATTTTTTCTTAAAATTAATTGCAGAACCGTGGGAATTTTCCCATGGGACTTTTCATACGTTTACAACTAAAGTATCCAAAAATATAAGAAATTTAAGATCTGTCGTGTTTTATAAAAAGTTGTATATATTTCGGCAATTATAATTGTAATTATTAAAAATTGTGTTGGTCTTTTGTTCTCAACGAGTTATTTATTTTTCCTAAATTGAAGAAAGCTTTTGTAGTTAAGTTCTGAGAGTTTACACAGACATATATGGTGATGAATATGTCTAAACCGACGCGGCTGTTAATGTTGATGAAGAAAAAATGTAGAATTTTAAATGAATTATACTTTTAAGCTCAACTTGTCCATTTTATTTAATATAATTATTTTTTTAAATATGTCGTCTTTAAAACTCTGGATTCTTTATTTACTTACATCATCCTTCTCGAAACAATTCAAGTTATCTAGCTTGTCGGTACGAATTGTTCCTTGAAATGGATAAAATAAAGATCCCTTTTTAATGTCTGTCGTTGCCCAAACAGATATTTGTGACCTTCCATTCGAAATCGTTGTTGTTGCGGCTAAAGCAAACTGTGTCGGTATTAAAACACAGGATTCCATTATTAAAATGTTAAAATGTACTGCCTATATCTACAGTGTGCCCTTGAAGTTGAAAATTAAAATAAAAATTCAAACTATTTAGCACTGCACTCATTTTTAAGAAAAACTTCGCGTACCCATTTCATTCAATGTTCGATAAATACTGTAAGATCAGGATCGCTGGTATCAACCATGACCTTCTTAGAGAAAAACGGCAACCACCTAAAGCACCAACACATATAAACAAACGAACTGCTTACGAAAAAAACTACAGAGTTGGCAGCGAAATTAAGAGCCGAACTTATTTAACTCAACGCTCTTACTACTACCAAAACAAGAATACCATTACGCAACGCTATCAATTGATCTCTTGCAAAATCCTCTCAAACTCACAAATTTACACTCAGACGGTACTGCCGAGAGCACCTGTTTATGGTGTTGGCGCTTTTCGGTGCTCCGGTAACACGCATATACCAATACATGTTCATTTACAAATTCAGAAGCACAGCAGTTGGTCTTTAATGCCCATCCAAAAAGAGTATAATACTTTTCGTCAGTATGTTGCAACGGATAGCAGAAAGCAACAAAGTGAAGAATTTTTGTTATTGATCGCCGTCTGCATAATTGTATAATACTCCTCCCAAAGGCTTAAATATATTCTGCTCATTTTTTTTGTGAATGTAAATTTGACGTCAGAAAAGACTATATGAAGCGCATATTTTTACAATAAGCTATTATGACAAATGTCAGCAAAATCGGTTATACAAGATAAAAAATACAAAATGCAATGTGGGCTTGATTCTTTTTGTAAAATTTTCCTTTAAAAATTTTTGAGTCGAATACTATTTACATAAGCAAGAGTATTGAAATGTCGCTAAGGCCATACTTTTTGTGGCCTTTTGTTGTTTTTTTATAATTTCAGGTAGCTTGACTGCTGCGACGACAAAGACGTCTTCGGCTGATTCCCTATTAAGCCGAGTGGTATGATTCCACTGAACCAAAAGAATACAAATACATACAAACAAAATAAAGAGAAAAAAATAACAAATATTTGTACATATCTTTTGTGATTTATTTCCATTAACAATCTGTCCTTGAACAATAAGAAAATTTGATAATTATTTGCCTATTATGAAAAATAGTCAAATTACAGTGAGGTTGACTATTATATAATATAATATAAAATGATATTCTTATTGAAAATTCCCTGATAACAACACAAATGAAAGCATCCGGTTTTGGTGAGCTACAATACATCCCATTCATAACTAGCTTTAGACTCAATATTGCACTCAAACGTCTTTTTTATGTTGAGTGTAAACGACGCAGAAATTCACTTCGTTTTTTAGTTATGTCTCTTTCTCTCCTTGAGTAAACAGCTAAGGTCCACCTTCTCCTAACTATGAAAAAGAAGGAAAATATGTGGTGTATTTAATATTCGATTTTCAAAAATCTAAAATTAATTAAAACGTACTTAATAGTTTTTTAATAATATCGTACGCGTCTTTTAATAAATTGTTGTATTGTATCATATATATTAACTAGAAAACGAAAATGATTTAATATTAGGAGTGATACCCATCGTTGTTAATGGTATGGTTTTGCCAAAGGTGTAATGTACTAAATATGAAAAAAAAAAAATATATTAATGTGGCACGAATTGGACGTTTTTTTTGTTTTTGTTAATTTTCTTTTTTAGTTTAAAACAATTATTGTATTGCTGTACCTTTATGCAAAGGTAATAAAACGAGCCTAGACTGACCATTTTTAACTTTTTGTATTTTCTTCTTTTTTTTCATGAAACGTTTCATTGAACATAGATAGGATAACCTATCCTTATGTACTTTTTGTTTATTATTATAACTATCTTTAATAAAAATGTTATCATTATCCACTATTTTTTCTCCTATATAACTGGGTCTATTTAATGACCTGCTTTGTATATATAAGTACTTTATTTCATACATTTAATTCTTTGTAATTTTGTCACAAAATAATTTCCTATAAGCTTTGGCTTTTTTTCTAATCTAAGCTTTATTTCCTTAAGATAATCTTCCAAATTGTAAATAAGAACTATTTCATCAATTTTATTACAATCTATGAACTGTTTTGTTAATCTGCCAAATACGAGTTCAAATGGAAAATACTCATGCGTCGTGTTGAAGCAATAAGTGATATATTGAATCCAATCATCCCACTCAGTTTTGTCTGCAGAGAAATATGGACGAATGTATTCATTAAATGTTCGATGACTTCGTTCCATTGTCCCTAATGTTTGGTAATGATATGCAGTAGAGGTGAGATTCTTGATGTTCATGTTCTTGCATAAGTCTATTATTATCTGGTTTTTATCCTCTGTTCCCGCAGCAGCAAAACAACCAAAAACCAACAATCACCATGAAAGTCATCGCTATCATTACTGCCGTGTGCTTGTTGGCCATGTCTGTTGCTGCCGATGAGAAAGACAAGATGTTGGGCTACGCATAAGGTGCTCCTGCTGCTCCATCCTATGCTGCTGCCCCAGCTGTTCCAAGCTGCACTGCTCCCACTCCAGTCTCGATTCCAGCTCCACCCTGCCCTAAGAATTATCTGCCAGCCCAATTTGACACCAGTTCCCTTCAGCGCTCCAGCTCCCAGCTATGGATCCGCTGGTGCCTACTCGCAGTACGCTCAAACTTATACTCAGCAGCCACTTCGTTGGTAAACAGTTGAGTGACTATACGATCTGACCAACATAGAAAGAAGCCTGTGCAGCCAGCACCGGCATCGTCCGGTACATCAAGCCAGGCCACGGAATGAGTGAACCGACAGTGCTCTCAATTGCGCACAGCGTGTCAATAAATATAGTAAATGCACTGCGTTGCATGCCGATATTACTTAATATTAAATTCACTGCGTTACATACCAAATTAATGAAAATGAAGTAAGCAAGCCGTCCCTGCCGAGTATGCCCTGTACAAAAAAATGATATTTCATTTAAACAGAATCCTTCGCAATTCTCATTAATTGAATAAAATTTTTCATAAAATTTTCTTAACAAGCCGAAACTGCAAATGCAATCGAAAGTAATGCGTCATTTGGTACAAAGCAACACGTGCATTCATTTCAGCTGATGCTGCTCATAGCACTTCAGTACAAAACATATATACGTATATCTCCGATATTTATTATCCGATTTCAAAATCGGTCAGTCCGTACATATAATTGAGTCTGCTAAAAAAAATTATGATAGCTTTAATATAATTCTAGTTATAGTTTTTTCTAATTTTCGAGGGCAAAAATTTAAAAAAAACTTGATCTGCGTAGACACTAGACGCATATTGACACCAAGTTTGGTTGCTCTAGCTCTTATAGTCTCTGAGATCTAGGAATTCATACGGACGGACAGACGGACATGGACATATCGACTTGGCTGTTGGTGCTGAACAAGAATATATATACTTTATAGGGTCGGAAAATTTTCTTGATAACAGAACAATACGTTTAATTATTCTCTAGTTTTCGTTATTATTTAATTGCCGGAGCAGAGGTGGCAAAAATTTGAATCAAACTTGATTTACTCGGATATTTACAACAAAGTTGGTTACTTTAGTTTTTATAGACTCCGAGATTAAGGTGTTCATACGGACGAACGGATAAACGGACTGACGGTCATGGTCATATCAACTCAGCTGTTGATGCTGATCAAGAATGTATATACTTCAGGGTTGGAAATGTTTCCATCTGCCGGTTATATACATTTGTAGCGACTTTTATAAATCCTTTTATCCTATGGGTACAGGATATAAATATAATGTTCCTGAATTGAAATAGTTTACTTAAAAATATAATTTAATCTATTTTATAGTTTTCGAAAAAAATGTTGAGATTTCATTATATGTATATCCTTTTATCCTATGGGTACAGGATATAAATATAATGTTCCTGAATTGAAATAGTTTACTTAAGAATATATTTTAATCTTTTTTATAGTTTTCGAAAAAAATGTTGGGATTTCATTATATGTATATCCTTTTATCCTATGGGTACAGGATATAAATATAATGTTCCTGAATTGAAATAGTTTACTTAAGAATATATTTTAATCTTTTTTATAGTTTTCGAAAAAAATGTTGGTATTTCATTATATGTATATCCTTTTATCCTATGGGTACAGGATATAAATATAATGTTCCTGAATTGAAATAGTTTACTTAAGAATATATTTTAATCTTTTTTATCCAGTTTTCGAAAAAAATGTTGAGATTTCAGTATTTATGTTTATAAGGCATAATAATCTCTTAGTTAATCCACAAGATCTTATTAATTTACTTCATAATTACAATTATCTTACATTATCCGGGTGTTTTTTTTATACCCTTGCAGATATATTAATTTTGGTCAGAAGTTTGCAACGCCAAGAAGAAAGCATCTCCGACTATATAAAATAGATATATTTTTGATCAGCATGAATAGTCGAGTCTATCTGTCTGGATCAATAGGTTCTCCTTTGCTGAAGGCATTGTATATCTAGAAATCATCCCGATCGGACGACTATATCATATGGCTCCCATAAGCTTAACCGCAATAACTCTGTTGTTTTTTAATTTAATGCCAATAAATTAAATTACCTTGAGGCACAGAAAAATTAGTTGATCTAATGCGTAGACATAGCTCCGTCAAGAAATGAATCCAACCAGGCTTAATGAAGGGATGGAAAATAATGGCTTCAATTTGTTAGATGAAAATTGAAACACTGAAACTGGGAGATAATATAAATGTTTGGAACTCCCAAAAAGAAAGCCCAAGGACCCAGAACTTTATGTACTTACCAAAATAAGCTCCATCATTCCATCAACAAAACTAACCAGTAAATTTTTCCTACAATAAGTATGTAATTTTTCCATTTACTTAGGTCACAATAGAATGCGCATTTTCTTTATTAAACGTTGTATTTTGAATTCATTTTGAAGGTGCAATCGTGGAATGAAATTTTAAATTCGGTGATGTTTGAAACTTTATTTTATTTTTTAAATTTTTTTATATATACAATTTTATATTTATAAACATCATGAAGAGTATTGTTTTATAAATCATTTTTTAGTCAAATTCTTAACCGGTAATAGTTTTATGGTCAACTAGCGCAAGGCAAATGCTTATGCTTTTACTCTGTACTCGTACGTTACTGTGATACAGAGCAAAGCAGAAGAGCTATTCTTTTTATTGTCCTCTGCATAGCATTTTGCATCACTAGTTCGGATCACATATCATAGTGTTACAGAAGCGTTAGTCAATTGCTATAACATTGTTGTTGTATGATCGAGGAAAAGGGCACGTTAATAGATGTAAATCAAAATTAATGAATTGAAGGTTCCAAGGTTTAAATGATTGAAAATAAAATAACTATTGCTAAACGTAGCTCTTATTATTGACTGAACGGCCTGCCATAAGTCTTCCGGAAGTGTGCGCTACGTATTGGATGTAAGAGGGAGTACTACTCTGCTATTACAGAAATGTAAATTCGAAAATGAAGCCAAGCCAATTACAGGAATTTTCAGTCTTATAGTGAAAAAAAAAACGAAATACCATTACACGTACTGCTTTCTAAATTTTCAACTTTAAAACTTTTTTTATGTGTATCAATGTGATTTCGGTGGTGCATAAGGTAAGTCAACTGTTATATTCTCGAGGGCTCATGTATGCTGATGACCCTAAATTTACCTTAGTTATAAAGATACGGGTTTGCGCAGTCAATTACGATCTGACCTCAATATTTGTTTAGTGTTGATGTCAACACAATTTATTAAATTTAAGCACCGCAAAGTATAATAATAATATTACACAAATAAAACGCCTGAATTAAATAAAAGATTAATGTGTTCTCGTGGTGCTCAAGTTGAATTTCAACATTTATATTTCCGCAATCCTTTTTACACCAAATAAATGTTCTTACCTCTTTGGCCCAAACTATTGTTTAGCAGACGGTGTACTGTGAACCCAATGTAAGTAACGCGAGATTAGAATTGAATCTGTGCAAAAGTATTTTCTACCTTTTGCATTTAGTAATCTAAACTTTATCGCAATATGCACTCCAACAGACTATTCCAGAAGACTACTTTTGATCAATTTATACTCTCTCATTAACTAAGCGATTAACTTAGCGATTGACTAAAGGCATAAGAGATGCTGCCAACTGCAGCATCCCACAAACAAAACGTGTCCCACATAAAGCCAAAGTCCCCTGGTGGAACAACTCTCTTCAACACCTAAGAGATGAAAAGCAACACCTTTTTCACCTATACAAATCACATATGTCTAACACAGCTTTTATTAAATATAAAAAAGCAAATGCAATTTTCAAGAAGGCTATACTATCGGCTGTTAATGCTGATCAATAATATAATATAACTTTATAGGGTCGGAAAATTTTCCATCTGCCTGTTACATACATTTTAGTGACTTTAATATACCCTTGTACCCTATGGGTACAGGGCATAAAAATTTTGTAAGAAATTGTGAAATTGAGCGACATAAAAGTTGCCCGATTAAAGTGTAGCCTGAAAACCATACGCAAACATAGGTAGGGAAATATGTAAACTAAAACTCGATTTAAATTAAAATTTTAATTTAACAAGAAAAGGAAAATCTTTTAAAGTAAAAAGAGAAAAAAAAATAGACCTTACGAATGAATGACAACAAAATTAGTAAACAATTCGAAAATCTTGAACATATTACAAATATTAACTATATATTATCAATACCCCCAAAAATGGGTCTAGTGGACTCCACTGCTAATGTCATTAATAAAGTAGAAGTAGAGACGCAAGGTCTAACTACTATAACTATATTATTGATAATAGTAATTGTACTAATGTCCGCCAGTTTACTTTACAAAATATACAAAGTGCACAATAGGTGCTTAAAGAAGAAATACCTAAACAAGGCAAATGACCTTGATAAAATATAAAAATAATAATTTTTTAATATAAAATTTGTAATGTAATGAATATGCCAAAATAAAAATAGTAAAATTTTAAAATGAATGTAAAACGTACAGCATATATAATGCAAAAAAAAAAAATAAATTTAAAAACTGAGAATAACAAAGCATTATGAGGTCAGAAGAGAATACAGTATACAGTAGAAACTGATAAAGACCAGGAAAGTAAAGATTCCTCAGAGGAATATCACTCAGAAAGCAGCATCGGTCCAGAAATAAAAGAAAAGATTTACAAGACTTAACAATACCTGCTGTAATAAGACTAACCGAAACAAAAGAATCAGATTTAGGGTCAAGTGTAGTAGAACAAAAACTAGTAATCATGCCGCAAAACAATATTGAATTTATAAATACTGCATCAAGGATTATACGGGACTTCAACGGTAAAGCTGAAAACTTACGTTTTCTGGATGCATTGGAGATTATAAAAGCAATACAGGGTGTACATGAACTATTGGCTGTGTCTTTAATAAAAACAAAACTAAAAGGACCAGCTAGAAATATAATAAGAAATGAGAATACGGTTGAACAAATAATCAACAAACTCAAAACTAACGTTAAAGGTGAGTCAGTTGACAATTTATCTGCAAGATTATTGAATCTTATGCAAAAAAACAAGACACCTAACGTATATACAGAGGAACTTGAAAAAATTAGTTAAGTCTCTAAAGGGAGCATATATAGAGGAGAGGTAACAACCAGGTACGAGTTACACAAAGTACCTCGAAAAACACCCAAACCCCCTTGAGCAATTAATAACAAAAGTCTTTAAAATAAATCTAAATCGCAGCAGCATAATAAAAATACTCAATCAAAATAATAATAAACCTTTTAACCTTTTAAGAAAAATCACTCTTCAGACAAACGAAGATACAGTATTAATACCAAATCAGGAAATTCATCCTGGGGTATTAATAGCTATCTGTAACGAGTAATAATTCAATAGTTAGAATTCTAAATACAACAGGTGAAAACATAAATATCAAAAACCCAAACATTAAATTAGAACCAATAGAAAATTACGAAATTAAATTATTTAGCAATAACAAAACCAAGAGACTAAGTGAAGTTTAAATAAATTAAAGTTCTCAGATCATGTAAAAACAGAACTTTCTGAATTGGGTACCAAATACTGTGACATATTCAGAAGCAATATCAAGTCATAATTTTTACAAGTAAAAATTAAGGTTAGCAAACAAAACCCCAGTATATATTAAAAAACAATCGAAATGAAGAAACAGAAAAACCAAAAATAAATAGACAAGTAAAAAAATTAATAAAAGATGGCATAGTTGAACCATCTTTTTCTGAATATAACAGCCCACCCTCTTAGTTCCTAAGAAATCACTCCCAAACTCGAAAGAAAAAAAAACGGCGTCTAGTAGTGGATTATCGGCAAATAAATAAAAAACTTCTAGCAGATAAATATCCATTACCTAGAATAGAAGAAATATTAGATCAACTAGGAAGAGCAAAATATTTTTCGTGTCTGGACGTAATGTTTGGATTCCATCAAATAGAACTAGAAAATAAATCTAATAAATAAAAATAACATCATTTTCTACGAGCACTGGCTCATATCGCTTCACGCTATTACCCTAAAAAAAAAGTAGCCCTCAATTCATTTATTTTCTCTGGTCTAGAACCATCACAAGCTTTTCTGTATATGGATGGTTTAGTGGATATCGGCTGTTTTGAACAGCACATGTTCAAAAATCTTACAAGTATATTGAACTTTGTCGAAAACACAACCTTAAATTAAATCCAGAGAAATGTTCATTCTTTATGGACGAGGTAACATTCCTTGGCCATAAATGTACAGACCATGGTATCCTTCTAGATGATAAAAAATATGATGTAATTAAAATCTATCCAACTCCCACAGATGCAGATAGTGCACGACGTTTTGTCGCTTTTTTGTAACTGTTACAGAAGATTTATTAATAACTTCGCACAACATTGACGTAATCTAAAAAAAATTGTGCAAGACAAATGTCCAATTTCAATGGACTAAAGAATGTGAAGAATCATTTCAATATCAAAGAAAGGTATTAATGAAGCCAACATTATTGCAATACCCTGATTTTAGCAAAGAATTTTGCATAACAACAGATGCAAGTAAACATGCATGTGGTGCGGTATTATCACAAGACTGCAACGGTGTGCAACTACTAATTGCATATGCATCGAGATCTGTCACATAGGGAGAAAGTAAAAAATCAACTACAGAACAAGAGCTAGCAGCAATACAACATTTCAGACGGTCTGAATCAGACCCCATATCTATGGAAGGCATTTTTTAGTAAAAACAGATCATAGACCACTAGTATATTTATTTTCAATGAAGAATCCTACTTCAAAGCTGACAAGAATGAGATTAGACTTAGAAGAATATCAATTTACGGTTGAATATCTCAAGGGGAAAGACAACCACGTTGCGGATGCATTATATCGCATAGACATAGAAGACTTAATACAAATAAATAGAAATATATTGATGGTACAAACACGATCATCAAAAAAACAGAAAACCATCTACGCAGATGAAAAAATTAAAATGCATGAAAAAATAAATGAGCAAAATGTCTACAAAGTCGTTAGCAATAGCGACGTAAACAAATTTGTATAAATAAAAATGAATAATTTCAAGTGTTTACTCAAAGATGAAATTAAATTATCTCACAAATTTCGGTTAAAGATTTATATTCTAATAAAAAATTCGATTTATTTCAGAAGCTGGGATTCACACAATCATTAACTTACAGATGTCACCAAGTGAACAAATCTTCGAATTTGTTACTTTGAAAAATTTTAAAAATTTAAAAATAGCGCTATTACAAAAAGTGATACAAGTAGACAAAAATGACGAAAGTCACATTAATGCAATCCTGTTAAAATATCATAACGATCCAATAGAAGGTGGACATACAGGGATAACGCATACACTATTAAATATCAAAGAAGATAACTTCGGCCGTGCCGAAGTTTGTATACCCTTGCAGATTAATTGATTACTTTCTCCGTCATATCGGATTCAAGATATTTTAAAAATTGGAAATATAAAATTTAAAAAAAATTTAAACCAAAAAAAGAAACAGTAAGAAAAAATTGTAGTTTGCCAACGTCCGGAGTTGAACCTCCGCTCACGTCATTTCTAGAATTGATCTCTACCTATTGCGCTATCAAACTTGTGATTCACTGCCTCGCTATTTCGGTATACATTGCAAGCGTCCAGCTTCTCGTTCTCTAAAGTTTCTGACGAATTCTAGAAAACAACAACACAATACAAATAGTTTTCTGTCTCTTGCTGTTTCGCACTCAGCTTGTAGTTTTTTCAAGCACGTGGTCGCATATATGTATGTATGTATGTTTGTATATTTCCATGTATGTTGTTTGTGTACGCATATATAAAAGCAAATATAAACGTATTTAATTGGCTGCATATGCATACATACTGATGCTGATGAGGGTTGATTCATTGATTTTATTGATTTATGTCGGTGTTTATTATCCGATCTGATTCAAACTTACTGATATGATGTAAAATAATAATTCTCATATGTTCACCAAATTTGGTTGAGATTTCTTAAAAAACAAAAAAGTTTTTCTCACAAAAACATACTTTTTCTGATGGGGGTTGATTATTGTTTTTATTGATTTATGTCGGTGTTTATTATCCGATCTGAATCAAACTTGCTGGTAAGGTGTAAAAGTAGAATTCTCATCCGTGTGAAGCAATGCACTGAAGGAAACATCTCCGACTATATAAAGTATATATATTCTTGATCAGCCCGAATAGACGAATCTACTTATCTAGCCTTGTCCATATGTCTGTCTGGAACATCAACTTTTCCTTTGAAACCCTTGTAGTTACAACGTAGGCTATAAGCGTTCTATATCTCGGAATCATTTCGATCGGAGGACTTTAGCCCTCATAATAATAACTCTGATGCTTTTAAATTTAATATTTATGAGTTTAATACATTTATTAATATTTCTACTAAATTTTATCAGAATAGGTTAACTATATTATATAGCTCCCATAGGTATTAGCTCCAGCAGATCGCTATGACGATCGCGGTGGTCCAAGCTAAGTTGAGTTTACAAAGTTCTGTATAGAAAGGCAGTTTACAAGTTCTGTCTAAAAGGTCAGTCAGTTGGAGCTGAATTCGTTACCTGGAGTTTGGCTACTAGGATTCGTATTGAATAAAGTGAACCAGCTAGTCTATTAACACCGCGTCCATCTTTGTATTAATTTCGATTTTGTTACCGTTCTGGAAAAAGCTCCAGGATTTTTCAATATTAATGCACACATTAGAGTTAAATGCTCATGATTTTTTTAATAAACAATTATTATACATGAGAGAAATTTAAATTAAAAATACAAACCTTTACATGAGTCATTCTGTGATAATAGAGGTTACTACTCGCAGTGAATCGTTTTCCACAAATTCGACACTCATGTTGTTTTTTGCCAGAGTGAATTCTCCTATTAGAACAGTAAGTTAAAATGTCAATGAAGCTAACTTCGACCGTGCCGAAATTGGTATTCCCCTGCAGTTTAATTAATTACTTTCTCCATAATATCGGCTGATATAAAGGAATAACGGAATTTTAACTCGTCCCGGTTTCTTTTGAAGTTTTGATCTCAACCTTCTACTCCGTGCTCAACTTTTCGTTTCGTTTCTAAGAAAGCAATAAAGCAATACAAATGGTTTTTTGTTTCTTTCGCACACTGCTTCTACTTTTGTTAAGCCCGTGTTTGTATATGTATATGTTGTATGTATGTGCATATGTAATGTGATCAATGATCAATATTTTGCGGTTAGTTGAAAATATCTTGCTACAGCGCATCATTAAATGCTATCATGCTATCTCGCTCACACTTTCAGCTGATGCTGCCCATGGCATTTCAGTTCAAAACATATATACGTATATTTCCGATATTTATTGACCGATTTCGGTCACATTCAGTCAGATCGTACATATTGGCTATATAATTGAGTCTGCCAAAAGAAATGTGATATCTTTAGTTATAGTTTTTTCTAATTTTTGGGGGCGGAAGTGGGCATGGCAAAAATTTGAAACAATTTAATCTGCGTAGACACTGGACGGATGTTGACAACAAGTTTAGTTGCTCTAGCTCTTATAGTCTCTGAGATCCAGGTGTTCATACAGACGGACAGACGGACTTGGTCATATCGACTCGGCTGTTAATGCTGATCAATAATATAATATAACTTTATAGGGTCGGAAAATTTTCCTTCTGCCTGTTACATACATTTTAGTGACTTTAATATACCCTTGTACCCTATGGGTACAGGGCATAAAAATTTTGTAAGAAATTGTGAAATTGAGCGACATAAAAGTTGCTCGATTAAAGTGTAGCCTGAAACCATACGCAAACATAGGTAGGGAAATATGTAAACTAAAACTCGATTTAAATTAAAATTTTAATTTAACAAGAAAAGGAAAATCTTTTAAAGTAAAAAGAGAAAATAAATAGACCTTACGAATGAATGACAACAAAATTAGTAAACAATTCGCAAATCTTGAACATATTACAAATATTAACTATATATTATCAATACCCCCAAAAATGGGTCTAGTAGATTGTAGTATGCTTAATAATACAATAATAATACCCGACGCAATGTAGAGTATTCTACATATAAAAGCGTCATATACATAAACATACATGTATATACTAAGTAATGTGATCGGCCACTTATGTGTGGCTGACCACCAGCGTGGAATCTGCTGACGAGGCACGAGCCTTATGTACTATATACATACTACGCTCTCTCGTTCTGCTGCCTTCAGCGGCAGAACTTATATACTTAAATTCTTAGGCTAAGCAGGAGAACTTTTGAGACAATAAATTCAATTCGGTTTTAACCGACAAAGAGAACTCAACTGTTTAATTATTTTGGAATAAAATCATTACTATTTTCATAAAAACAATTCTATTTGTACATGGCGACCGTGACATAGTGCACAAGCCTGTGAACAAAAAAAAAAATTTATTAATAATAATATTAATAATTCAAAAAAAAAAATCTCTGGAACTGATGCTGTTTTATTGGCTACTAACCGGCCAATTAGCAGCCGAACAACAACCAGTGTAACACACAAAAACGTTACATGGCCTTGGAAGGACTTGGATGGATGCAATAAAATTATATGTACTGAGTGAGTAGAGGCTTTGGGGAATGCCCAGGAGGCGGAGTGGAGTTGCCAAACGGCTAAAGGAAAGAAAATCCGAACTCCTTAAGTTGCTATTTGCCACCCAAACTACAATCAGTTGGGAAGTAGGCAATCAACTTCAAGCTGAACTCGACAACATCGAGTCGATTCAGCAGAGAAAAAAACAAGAAAAAAGCTCAGCCTCTACTAACACACAATATAACATACCAGTACTAAGATATAATCCTCAAAAAACGCAGCCCCAGGAAAAGAAGACTCTGCAAACAAGGCCCCCTAAGGAATGCCCGAAGGACTGTGCCGGTCCTCTAGAGACGCCATACTGCGTGTATACATGCACAAGAAGGAAGACCAGCACCGGCGCCCCACCAGCAGCCTGTGCAGCCACCAGCACCGGCGCCCCACCAGCAGCCTGTGCAGCCACCAGCACCGGCGCCCCACCAGCAGCCTGTGCAGCAACCAGCACCGGCGCCCCACCAAGTTGAAGATTTAAAGGGCCGACAGCGCTACAAAGAGCGCCCATCATAAATTAAAAAAAAATTAATTAAATTTGTAAAAAAAAAACCTGTTATAATAAGCATAAACTTTAAAAAAATGAAATGTCAAGATATAATTGTAATACTGAGCAGCAATTGCGTTGCTCGTAGTAGAGTGTGGCCTGTAAAGCCATACGAAAAAAGTAGGTAGGGATTTATGTAAAAAAAAAAATTAATTATGAAAGAAAATTAAGTGAAAGATTGAATTGATAGAGATAAAAACGAAATTTCCCCTTTTACAAAAATAAATATTAAATTTTTCAAAAATTTATGAACGAACATTAAATAGTGAAAGAAAAATGGGTTGGTTCGGTAGCGACGATACCCAAGCTAAGGAAAATACGGCCAATGTGGTCAATAATGTAAAAGTTATTGATCACACTGACGATATCAATGCCCTGTGGTGGCTACTGCTCATATTAACCATAGTAACAGTGTGTCAATTTCTATTGACCCTTTATGTTAAACATAACAAAATCATAAAGAAAAGGTATATGAGCAGGGCCCTCAACCTAGATAAAATTTAAAAGAAAATAATACCCTATAGTATGACAGGAATAGTTGAAGGAATTTAAATTAGTTCCATTGAACAATAGAGCAAGAGAAATAAATACTTATAAAGACAAATTTGAAAAATCGTACAAATGTATTAATTCAAGCAAAACGATAAGGAATGATACTTTAGTACACCATGCGACAATAATAACAGCACAATATAACAACATTGTAAAAGCAATAAACGAAGTCAATGAGAAATTAACTCCAGAACATAGGCATCAATTTAACAAAATAAAACAAACATTGAAGAGAAGATTAAACAATATCGCAATAAGACGAGGTATAGTAATAACAATACGAAAAGACCTAAATTATATAGCAGAATTCGATGAGGAACAGCTAGAAGGTTTAGATGAATCCAAGCCAATGATAGATCTTGATACAGAAATTGATAGCGACATTGGGACATTACAGGAAAATACAATGCCAGACCAGGTTACCCTAGATAGGGAATATGTGAAGCAGGTTTCCGCTTCCATTCCTGAATTTGATGGCAACAAATTGTCATTAAATAGGTTTTTAACAGCATAAAGAATTGTCGAACGAACCAAAGGTAATCAGGAAGATTTGGCAGTTGAGGTAATCAAATCAAAAATAGTAGGAACAATCCTCTATAGGATACAGAATGAAAACACAATTACAGGCATAATCAATAAACTAAAGGATAACGTCAAAGGTGAATCCACCGACGTATTAAAAGCCAAACTGTTAAACATAAAACAAAAAGGAAAGACGGCATCTCAATATGCAACCAATAGATATGTACCAGTTGGAAAACTTGTACATGTCAACATACAATTGTGAAGTCTCACCTCTAAAAGGGTGCACAAATAAAGAAAAATCCCTTGTTTTAGGTTTAATACCTAACGTAGAAGTAAATACTATCACAAAATACGATAGCCTAGGCCCCTTAACGATAACTGTTGTCAATAAGTATTAATTTACTTACTTCAAACAAGAACAATTGAACATGCTTAATGGAATAGAACGAGATATTGTCCATTATTAAACATGAACGTGTTGAGTTTGATAAATCATTTAAGTGCTTAAATAAAAGTGCACCGATTTCAAACCCAACAAAAGAAAAGCACATTAGATGCTTATAATAACATTCGTGAAGTAATCTATAAAAACTCCAATAGATTAACGCAATTGCATCTAACGCAAGGACACGATGTGTTAAAAAGACTAAGGGAAAACCTTAGATACATTTCGGAGAGACATAGTTTAAACCTATTTATCCCGAATATCATAAATACACCTGCCAAATTTGATGAGTCAGTATTAATGGATACTGACCAGATCGAGCTAAAATCTAATCGAGAGGAAAAACACATAGAGTCAGGCCCATTGTCTAAACAAGGCAACGATTCAGATTTAAACTCCATTGCAAACGTCATACAAATAACAGACAGAATGGCTGAAAGTATTGCTCGAAGAGCATACATGAAAGACATTTCAAGCTCCATTCCAGAATTTAATGGACAAAGAGAGCATCTTCAAAGGTTTATAAGAGCTTTGAAGTTTATTAAAATTGACGTAGGAGAATACGAAGACGTAGCTGTTGAGGTAATTAAATATAAAATTATCGGCCCAACACTATGCAAAGTCCAAGACTTAACAACCATCGATGCAATAATCAAAAAATTGCAAGAGGTTGTAGTCGGAGAAACATCCGAGTAATAAAAGCCCGACTGGAAAAAGTGACCCAGAAGGGAAAAACACCAGACAATTTTACACAAGAACTCAATAATTTACGTCAGCTTTTGGAAGCTACGTATATTGATGAGGGTTTAACTGTAGAGCATGCTGAAATGTTCAGTACAGAAACAGCCATTAAAACAATGTTAAACAATTGCGATAGAGAAACGAGAATAGTGATAAAGTCTGGTCATTTTAAAAAAATGAATGAGGCCATTAGGTCGTACTTAGAGGAGAGTACCCAATCGACTGGAAGCTCCAGTTCTGTGCTGTACACCCAAAGAGGCCGCGGTAAATATAATAATAACAGATATAATTATCGCGGTATAGGCAATGGTCGTGGTTATTATAACAATAGCCAGAATTCCCAGACAAATCAAAATGACAATTACAGAAGAAACAACAGAGGGAACAACAGAAATAATAATAATAGAGGATATAGAGGAAATAACCAACATAACGGTTATAACAACAACCAGAACAGGAACGGCTATAATAGTAATAGGAACAATGTCCGAGTTACCCAAAGCGAACAGGGAAACGGGGAAGTCCCTCCAAATGCTCAAAACTAAAAAATAACGTCTATTCTATCAACCTAAGTCTTAATAATTTTGTATCATTTAAGAATGTTACGACAAATAAGAAAATAACATTCTTAATTGATACCGGTGCAGACATCTCAATAATAAAAGAAAATTCCGATGTATTTCATAACATCCAAGAAAACAAAACAATAGACATTCGAGGCATAGGAGAAGGAGTAATAAACTCCAAAGGCCTAGTTTCAATTGAATTTCACCTGCTTCATTCAGATTTCGCAATCCCATGCGATGGAATAATAGGATTAGATTTCATAAAAACTTTTAATTGCAAATTAGATTACAGTAATTCAGAAGATTGGTTTATATTAAGACCAGGAAATTTAACGTACCCAATTTATGTTCCAATAACATTCAGTTCTGGAAATAACTCAACACTTCTACCAGCGAGGTCCCAAGTGGTACGCAAAATAGACCTATCTTAAGCAGAAGATAACATTTTAATTCCAAATCAGGAAATTAAACCGGGTGTTTATGTTGCAAACACTATTACAACAGCCCAAAATATTTTTGTCCGATTTTTAAATACCACAAATAAATGCCAAATAGTAGGCTTTAACAATATAAAATTCGAATCACTTTCTAACTACGATATAGTTCAGAATACCAAAGATATAAGAAAAGAAACTGTAATTCATAAATTAAAGAAAAATTTCCCAATACTGTTTAAAAACAAACTCGAAAAGTTATGCACCGAGTATAGTGATGTGTTCGGACTTGATACCGAACCAATCACAACAAATAATTTTTATGAACAGAAATTAAGACTTAGGGATGATGAACCGGTATATGTGAAAAATTACCGGAATCCGCATAGCCAAATAGAAGAAATCCAGCGACAAGTTGGAAAGTTAATTGAACAGGGTATTGTTGAACCATCTGTTTCGCCTTATAATAGCCCACTATAACTAGTCCCAAAGAAAACCCCTTCGGGATCTAGAGAAAAAAATTGGCGATTAGTAATTGACTATCGTCAAATAAATAAAAAATTGCTGTCAGATAAGTTTCCGCTCCCAGAATTGATGATATTCTTGATCAATTGGGAAGAGCTAAATATTTTTCTTGCCTTGACTTAATGTCAGGTTTTCATCAAATTGAACTAGAAGAAAAATCAAGAGATATAACGTCTTTTCAACGAGCAATGGCTCATATCGTTTTACGCGATTACCTTTTGGTCTAAAAATAGCACCTAATTCATTTCAGAGAATGATGACAATAGCATTCTCAGGCCTTGAGCCTAGCCAAGCTTTCCTTTATATGGACGATTTAATTGTTATTGGTTGTTCTGAACAACATATGATTAAAAATTTAAGAGATGTTTTTGAACTTTTCAGAAAAAACAATCTAAAACTGCATCCAGAAAAATGCTCATTTTTTATGCATGAAGTGACATTCCTAGGTCACAAATGCACAGATAAAGGAATCTTGCCAGATGATAAAAAATTTGACGTCATCAAGAATTATCCAGTCCCACATGATGCAGATAGTGCTAGACGTTTCGTTGCTTTTTGCAATTATTATAGACGTTTTATAAAAAACTTCGCGGAATATTCACGGCACATAACAAGATTATGTAAAAAGAATGTTCCATTCGAATGGACAGCAGAATGCGAAAAATGCATTCCAATATTTAAAAGACAAGCTAGTTCAACCCAATCTATTGCAGTACCCAGATTTTAGCAAAGAATTTTGCATAATCACAGATGCAAGCAAACAAGCATGTGGAGCAGTTTTAACTCAAAACTATAATGGACTCCAACTTCCAGTTGCATATGCATCAAGAGCATTCACTAAAGGTGAAAGCAACAAGAGTACTACAGAACAAGAGCTAGCAGCAATACATTGGGCAATAACATATTTTCGACCATATATATATGGCAAACATTTCACAGTGCGAACAGACCATAGACCATTAACATATTTATTCTCCATGGTTAACCCAAGTTCAAAATTAACACGCATGCGGTTAGAATTAGAAGAGTATGACTTTACAGTAGAGTATTTGAGAGGTAAAGATAATTTTGTGGCAGACGCCCTATCGAGGATAACTATATCCGAATTAAAAGATATGAACACAAAAGTCCTGAAAGTCACTACCAGGCAACAAAGTAGACAGAAAAACTGCGCAGTTAATAAAGAAGAAGTTTTACCAATTCAAAAACTTCAAAATGCTTCTAGGCCCAACGTATACGAAGTCATCAAGAATGACGAGGTACGGAAAGTAGTGACCTTGCGAATAACAGAATATAAATGTTCATTGAAACATGGAAAGAAAGTTATAGCAAGAATTGAAGTTAGCGATTTGTACACCAATGGAATTCTCGACTTAGGTCAGTTCTTCCAAAGGCTTGAAATGCAAGCCGGTGTACTTGAAATCAGCCAACTCAAAGTGGCACCGAGCGAAAAGATCTTTGAAACTATTTCAATAGATTCTTTTAAAAAAATGGGCAATATTATATTGAAAAAATTAAGAGTAGCGCTACTCCAGCCGGTGACCCTAATAGAAAATGAAAATGAAAAAGAAGCAATACTGTCTACATACCATGATGATCCAATTCAAGGAGGTCATACAGGCATTACTAGAACGCTAGCAAAAATCAAAAGACACTACTATTGGAAAAATATGGGACGCTATATCAAAGAATACATAAGTAGATGTCATAAATGCCAGGTATCAAAAATCACGACACACACAAAAACTCCTATGATAATAACAGAAACACCAGCAAAGGCTTTTGATAGAGTGATAGTGGACACAATAGGTCCGCTACCAAAATCAGATAATAAAAATGAATATATTGTCACATTGATATGCGATCTGACAAAATACTTAGTAGCCATTCCAGTTGCATCCAAGAGTGCAAGTAATGTAGCTAAATCCATATTCGAAAATTTTATAATACAGTACGGTCCAATGAAAACACTTATTACGGACATGGGAACTGAATATAAAAATCAGATTATAACAGATATATGCAAGTACATGAAGATTAAAAATATAACATCTACAGCATACCACCACCAGACTTTAGGGACAATAGAACGAAGTCATAGAACATTCAATGAATATATACGTTCGTACATATCAACAGATAGGTCCGATTGGGATGTTTGGATACAATATTTCACTTATTGTTACAACACAACACCCTCGGCAGTGCATGAATATTGTCCATACGAACTAGTATTTGGAAGACTACCAAATCAGTTCATAGATTTTAACAAAATAGATAGAATAGATCCTATATACAATTTAGATGATTACTCTAAAGAAATTAAATTTAGAATAGAAATAGCATATAAAAGAGCTAGGATAATGTTAGAGAACCATAAGTTGAAGAATAAGAAATATTACGATAAAAGTACTTTAGATTTTGATTTAAGAATAGGAGATCAAGTTTTGTTAAGAAATGAAACAGGTCATAAACTAGATGCTAAATATACAGGACCTTATAAGGTAGTGAGTATAGAAGAAAATGATAATATAATAATTGCAGATGATAAAAATAAAAAACAGAAAGTTCATAAAAACAGAATAAAAACATTTATAAAATAAAAAAAAAAAACGGAATGATCAACCGTAATAATAACAACAACAAATTTAAAAAAATATATATATTAACGAAAATTTCTTTTTAATCTCTACAATTTAAAAAAAAAAAAAACATTAAATTTAATTAAATCTATAAAATTTAAAAAAAAAAACATTAAATTTAATTAAATCTATACAATTTAAAAAAAAAAAGAAAACATTAAATTTAATTAAATCTATACAATTTGAAAAAAAAAAATTAAACATTTAACTAAATAATTAATAATAATAATTCCATTAAAAAAAAAAAAAATTTAAAAAAAAATATATATATAAATTTATTTAAATAACTACGTATAAATACTACGTTATTTTTAAAAAGAGGGAGGTGTAGTATGTTTAATAATACAATAATAATACCCGACGCAATGTAGAGTATTCTACATATAAAAGCGTCATATACATAAACATATATAAACTAAGTAATGTGATCGGCCACTTATGTGTGGCTGACCACCAGCGTGGGATCTGCCTCGTCAGCAGATTCATCGAGCCTTATGTACTATATACATACTACGCTCTCTCGTTCTGCTGCCTTCAGCGGCAGAACTTATATACTTAAATTCTTAGGCTAAGCAGGAGAACTTTTGAGACAATAAATTCAATTCGGTTTTAACCGACAAAGAGAACTCAACTGTTTAATTATTTTGGAATAAAATCATTACTATTTTCATAAAAACAATTCTATTTGTACAAGATACTGAGACAGTGGACTCCACTGCTAATGTCATTAATAAAGTAGAAGTAGAGACGCAAGGTCTAACTACTATAGCTATATTATTGATAATAGTAATTGTACTAATGTCCGCCAGTTTACTTTACAAAATATACAAAGTGCACAATAGGTGCTTAAAGAAGAAATACCTAAACAAGGCAAATGACCTTGATAAAATATAAAAATAATAATTTTTTAATATAAAATTTGTAATGTAATGAATATGCCAAAATAAAAATAGTAAAATTTTAAAATGAATGTAAAACGTACAGCATATATAATGCAAAAAAAAAATAAATTTAAAAACTGAGAATAACAAAGCATTATGAGGTCAGAAGAGAATACAGTATACAGCAGAAACTGATAAAGACCAGGAAAGTAAAGATTCCTCAGAGCAATATCACTCAGAAAGCAGCATCGGTCCAGAAATAAAAGAAAAAGATTTACAAGACTTAACAATACCTGCTGTAATAAGACTAACCGAAACAAAAGAATCAGATTTAGGGTCAAGTGTAGTAGAACAAAAACTAGTAATCATGCCGCAAAACAATATTGAATTTATAAATACTGCATCAAGGATTATACGGGACTTCAACGGTAAAGCTGAAAACTTACGTTTTCTGGATGCATTGGAGATTATAAAAGCAATACAGGGTGTACATGAACTATTGGCTGTGTCTTTAATAAAAACAAAACTAAAAGGACCAGCTAGAAATATAATAAGAAATGAGAATACGGTTGAACAAATAATCAACAAACTCAAAACTAACGTTAAAGGTGAGTCAGTTGACAATTTATCTGCAAGATTATTGAATCTTATGCAAAAAAACAAGACACCTAACGTATATACAGAGGAACTTGAAAAATTAGTTAAGTCTCTAAAGGGAGCATATATAGAGGAGAGGTAACAACCAGGTACGAGTTACACAAAGTACCTCGAAAAACACCCAAACCCCCTTGAGCAATTAATAACAAAAGTCTTTAAAATAAATCTAAATCGCAGCAGCATAATAAAAATACTCAATCAAAATAATAATAACCCTTTAACTTTACTAGTGGATACTGGAGCTTACATATTAATACTAAAAGATAATAGACTATGTTCTGAAATAAATTAAAATTTCAAAAGAAACATCTCTGGAATTGGTCAGGGAACAATAAAATCAATTGTATTAATACTAAATCTCGCAATCTCTTAAGTACCAAATACACTATTAAACAATGAAATAGACAATTCCATATGGTCGGAAGTTTTAAGGAAAATCACTCTTCAGACAAACGAAGATACAGTATTAATACCAAATCAGGAAATTCATCCTGGGGTAATAATAGCTTACTCGTAACGAGTAATAATTCAATAGTTAGAATTCTAAATACAACAGGTGAAAACATAAATATCAAAAACCCAAACATTAAATTAGAACCAATAGAAAATTACGAAATTAAATTATTTAGCAATAACAAAACCAAGAGAATAAGTGAAGTTTAAATAAATTAAAGTTCTCAGATCATGTAAAAACAGAACTTTCTGAATTGTGTACCAAATACTGTGACATATTCAGAAGCAATATCAAGTCATAATTTTTACAAGTAAAAATTAAGGTTAGCAAACAAAACCCCAGTATATATTAAAAACAATCGAAATGAAGAAACAGAAAAACCAAAAATAAATAGACAAGTAAAAAAATTAATAAAAGATGGCATAGTTGAACCATCTTTTTCTGAATATAACAGCCCACTCCTCTTAGTTCCTAAGAAATCACTCCCAAACTCGAAAGAAAAAAAACGGCGTCTAGTAGTGGATTATCGGCAAATAAATAAAAAACTTCTAGCAGATAAATATCCATTACCTAGAATAGAAGAAATATTAGATCAACTAGGAAGAGCAAAATATTTTTCATGTCTGGACCTAATGTTTGGATTCCATCAAATAGAACTAGAAAATAAATCTAATAAATAAAAATAACATCATTTTCTACGAGCACTGGCTCATATCGCTTCACGCTATTACCCTATGGTTTAAAAGTAGCCCTCAATTCATTTATTTTCTCTGGTCTAGAACCATCACAAGCTTTTCTGTATATGGATGGTTTAGTGGATATCGGCTGTTTTGAACAGCACATGTTCAAAAATCTTACAAGTATATTTGAACTTTGTCGAAAACACAACCTTAAATTAAATCCAGAGAAATGTTCATTCTTTATGGACGAGGTAACATTCCTTGGCCATAAATGTACAGACCATGGTATCCTTCCAGATGATAAAAAATATGATGTAATTAAAATCTATCCAACTCCCACAGATGCAGATAGTGCACGACGTTTTGTCGCTTTTTGTAACTGTTACAGAAGATTTATTAATAACTTCGCACAACATTGACGTAATCTAAAAAAAATTGTGCAAGACAAATGTCCAATTTCAATGGACTAAAGAATGTGAAGAATCATTTCAATATCAAAGAAAGGTATTAATGATGACATTATTGCAATACCCTGATTTTAGCAAAGAATTTTGCATAACAACAGATGCAAGTAAACATGTATGTGGTGCGGTATTATCACAAGACTGCAACGGTGTGCAACTACTAATTGCATATGCATCGAGATCTGTCACATAGGGAGAAAGTAAAAAATCAACTACAGAACAAGAGCTAGCAGCAATACAACATTTCAGACGGTCTGAATCAGACCCCATATCTATGGAAGGCATTTTTTAGTAAAAACAGATCATAGACCACTAGTATATTTATTTTCAATGAAGAATCCTACTTCAAAGCTGACAAGAATGAGATTAGACTTAGAAGAATATCAATTTACGGTTGAATATCTCAAGGGGAAAGACAACCACGTTGCGGATGCATTATATCGCATAGACATAGAAGACTTAATACAAATAAATAGAAATATATTGATGGTACAAACACGATCATCAAAAAAACAGAAAACCATCTACGCAGATGAAAAAATTAAAATGCATGAAAAAATAAATGAGCAAAATGTCTACAAAGTCGTTAGCAATAGCGACGTAAAGAAATTTGTATAAATAAAAATGAATAATTTCAAGTGTTTACTCAAAGATGAAATTAAATTATCTCACAAATTTCGGTTAAAGATTTATATTCTAATAAAAAATTCGATTTATTTCAGAAGCTGGGATTCACACAATCATTAACTTACAGATGTCACCAAGTGAACAAATCTTCGAATTTGTTACTTTGAAAAATTTTAAAAATTTAAAAATAGCGCTATTACAAAAAGTGATACAAGTAGACAAAAATGACGAAAGTCACATTAATGCAATCCTGTTAAAATATCATAACGATCCAATAGAAGGTGGACATACAGGGATAACGCATACACTATTAAATATCAAAGAAGCTAACTTCGGCCGTGCCGAAGTTTGTATACCCTTGCAGATTAATTTCTCCGTCATATCGGATTCAAGATATTTTAAAAATTGGAAATATAAAATTTAAAAAAATTTGAACCAAAAAAAAGAAACAGTAAGAAAAAATTGTAGTTTGCCAACGTCCGGAGTTGAACCTCCGCTCACGTCATTTCTAGAATTGATCTCTACCTATTGCGCTATCAAACTTGTGATTCACTGCCTCGCTATTTCGGTATACATTGCAAGCGTCCAGCTTCTCGTTCTCTAAAGTTTCTGACGAATTCTAGAAAACAACAACACAATACAAATAGTTTTCTGTCTCTTGCTGTTTCGCACTCAGCTTGTAGTTTTTTCAAGCACGTGGTCGCATATATGTATGTATGTATGTTTGTATGTTTCCATGTATGTTGTTTGTGTACGCATATATAAAAGCAAATATAAACGTATTTAATTGGCTGCATATGCATACAAGTTAACACATCCGGCCTGACATAAGTCATCGGCCTAAATTCTGCATAGGCAGCAAAGCGGAAACAATACTCTTCCGCTTTGCTATGCAAACTTTTCACTGCTGACAACGCTCCATGCGCCGACATCGAGGCGAAACTTGATCCATGCTGCATAATCGCTGACACAGTGATCGTAGGTCAGGGTTAAGTTAATATAAGAAAATTCTGTACTTTTAGTCTTTAGTCTTTTACGAACAATAAATCGAATCGGTTGATCAAATATATAAAACCCTCCTACTTAGTGACATCGCACAAGTAACGGAATATTATAATTGGCGCCCAACGAGTGTTCAAAGAACTCACCCTGAGGCAAGAAATCAAACTGTCAGACCGACATTTGAGATTGCCAAATAAAAAAAAAAAAAACAACAAAACACTATCAAATTAAACAAAAAACCAACTAGTGTTCAAAGAACTCACCCTGAGGCAAGAAATCAAACTGTCAGACCGATATTTGAGATTGCCAAATAAAAAAAAAAAAAGAAAACAACAAAACATCATCAAATTAAACAAAAAATAATAAAAAACCAACGAGTATTCAAAAAGAACTCACACGGAGGCAAGAAATCAAACTGTCAGATCGACATTTGAGATTGCCAAACAAATAAAAAAAAACTAACAAATTAAACAAAAAATAATAACAAAATCAACGAGTTATTAAAATATAAATCATCGACAGTGAAAAAAATAATAAAGAGAAAGAATCAACAAGTTAATTGAATATAAAATATCGGCAGAAAAATCAACAATCAACAAGTTATAAAAAAAAGTAAAAATAAAAAGAAACAGCAAAAGTTATTTGAGGAAAAAACATTACAAAAAGCCACAAGAAAAAAGAGAAGAGACGCACCCACAGCGTAAACCGTCAGACCGACGCAGCGAGACGATAGATGAAAAAAAGTGAACGAAGCAGCAAATCATTAAATAAGATATTCTTACGCAATAAACGCATATAAAAAGTCATGTAAGTAGAGTGCTTATTTTTTAATTAAATAAATAAAGTATCAAATCAAAGTACCAAAGAATCAAATTTTTGAGTGTGTCCGCAATTGTCTCTTAGCAACATAAAAAAAAAAGAAAAGAAAATTTAACTAGAAAGATGGACTAACTTCGGCCGTGCCGAAGTTCGTATACCCTTGCAGATTTTCTCTATATAATTCACCAGAAGCATTATTGTAAATTAAACATACCAAATTTACAAATTCAAAATTTTGAGCTTGAGGAAACAAATTTTTCATACAAAATTTTTTTTTGTACCGACTGTTCCTATAGCAGCTATATGATATAGATAACCGATTCTGATAAAACTTGATTGAAGTATTAAGAAGTTTATTAAACTCACAAATATCAAATTTCGTGGCATTCGGTTGAAAAACAACAGAGATATTGAGGATAAACCTTATTCATGACCGATCGGTCCTATGAGAGCTATATGATATAGTCGTCCGATTCAGATCAAACTTGGTTGAAGTATCAAGAAGCATATTAAACTCATAAATATCAAATTTCGTGGCATTCGGTTGAAAAACAACAGTTATTGAGGATAATCCTTATTTATGACCGATCGTTCCTATGGGAGCTATATGATATAGTCGTCCGATTCTGATCAAACTTGGTTGAAGTATCAAGAAGCATATTAAACTCATAAATATCAAATTTCGTGGCATTCGGTTAAAAAACAACAGAGTTATTGAGGATAAAGCTTATTCCTGACCGATCGTTCCTATGGGAGCTATATGATATAGTCGTCCGATCGGGATGATTCCGAGATATACAATGCCTGCAGCCTATGCTGAAAATTTCAGCTCTGTAGCTCTTATGGTCTCGGAGGAGAAGCTGTTGATCCAGACAGACGGACAGACGGACAGACGGACATGGTCATATCGACTCGGCTATTCATGCTGATCAAGAATATATATACTTTATATAGTCGGAGATGCTTCCTTCTGTGCGTTGCAAACTTCTGACCAAAATTAATATACCCTCTGCAAGGGTATAAAAATCTTATGAGCGAAAGCGACAGTAAAGAGTACGACAATGAGTTAGAAGATTTAATAAAAGATTTAAAAAGCAAATTAGTACCAACAGCAATAGTAAGCAAAATGCCTTTCAATGAAGAAAGCATTAAAACGATGCTCGAGTTTGCAGTCAATAGTGCAGTTAACAATGCACTGCAAGGTCAGGCACAAATATTTGAGAAAAAAATGCAAGATATGCGAGAAGAATTTAAGAAAATGTTAGGAAAAAGAATATGTGTCTTTGCCGACCCGAATGAAGCTCTCCCGTACAACACGAATGTTATAGCCACAATCCGAACAGAAGATGAAAACCCAATATATTTCAGGCATTGTCCTTATCCACCAGGAGTGTCAGAATTTGTCAATAATGAAACCAGAGACACGCTGAGAGACAACATTATTAGGCCGTCAGCATCTCCTTATAACAACCCGTTGTGGGTAGTTGACAAGAAGGGAGTAGACGAACAAAGAAATAGAAAAACAATCGATGATAAATACCCCATACCTAACATTACCGCAATTCTTTCAAACCTGGGACGAGCAAAGTACTTCACAACTCTTGATTTGAAGTCAGGAAATCATCAAATCCTTTTGGCAGAAAAAGATAGGAAAAATAGAAAAACTGAATTTTCGGTAGACAACGGGAAGTATGAATTCTGTAGACTTCCCTTCGGGTTAATAAATGCTCCTGCTTCGCGAACAGATTGGTGAATCATGTTATGTTTACTTAGGTGACGTAATCATATTCTCTGAGAATATGGAAAACCACGTCTACCATGTTGCTTGGGTATTAGACAAATTGTATAACGCCAACATGAGGGTATCACGAGGAAAGTCTCACTTTTTTAAAGAAAAAGTTGAATATCTTGGATTTGTGGTTTCCCGGGGTGGCATAACAACTAATCCCAGCAAAGTCGGAAAAATTGGTAAATTCGAACAATCTACCAACCTGTTCCAAGTAAGATCATTTCTCGGCTTAGCAGGCTACTCCCCGCCAGAACTTGTCAAAGCATAAGAGCTGCTCCTACAAAGACAAAACGTAGATAGGAGAGATAGGATCTTTCAAATAGGCGATAAAATACTGATAAAATTAAACAAGAGACTTGTTCGAGGAAGTTACAGTTGAAGCCGACTTGGGGACAACGGTTCTTGTAAAGGGGAGGGAAGTACATAAGGATAACATTAGATAAACAAATCATCCTCCTAGTACCCATTCTCTCTTTTCCTAATAGGGTTTGGATACTATGTCTTCTACTGTTACTACCAATGACAACCGGAAAGATAACAAACTACTCGAACGCCGACTACATCCCAATACTGGACGGAAATGCTGTTATCTGGAAAGATTTTGGAATTCTTAGACATTCTACAAATCTCACCATGTATTCGGAAATTACCGAGGCGACAACATCGTTAATGGACCATTTCCCACTATCCCATACGAGATTAATTCTTGAAGCAGATGTACGCCACATAAGAACACTATTGGAAACAGTCAATATCCATCATAGACAGACTAGGAGCATTAATATACTAGGAACAACACTAAAAATTATAGCAGGAACTCCGGATTTTAACGACTTTGAAGAATTAAAATTCCAACAAAAAGACTTAGCTAATTCAATAAATAAACAGGCATCAATAAATACAAAAGTTCAAGAGAAAATAAATAATTTAACAGAAGCAGTAAATACTATCATTAAATTCGCAAAGGAGAAACAGATTGAGACAGGCGAACTTTACCAAGCTTTGCTCACCAGAAATAGAATTATAATTTCGGAACTTGAGACATTAATGTTGTCAATCACCCTTGCAAAGATTCAAATTGTGAACCCGGTAATTTTTGATTCAGAGGACTTAATAAAATTGTAAATGAGCACTCTGCAGGGCTAACTATAACTGATTTAATTGAAATATCATATGTAAACGTAATACTAGACAATAATTTTTTACATTTCATTATTAAATATCCAAATCCTAGTTTAGTTTGTAAAAAAATCACCATATTTCCAGTCCAACACAACGGATCAATACTACACTTCGAAGAAAACAATAACGTCGCAGACTGCGATAATAAAATAATACCAATCACAAATTGCACAGCTACACTCACCTCCACATTCTGCAAGCAGCTAAACTCGACAACCTGTGCTCAGCAGCTACACTCGGGAGGCATGGCACACTGCGACACCCGTCCCAGTAACTTACAGCCGCTGGAAATAATTGACGATGGGATAATCATCATAAATGAAGACACAGCCGTAATTCAAACAAAGAGCGGCACTAACACAACTATTCACGGAACCTTCTTGTTGACGTTCGACGAAGAAATACGAGTAAATGGGACTTTATACGAAAACATCAAAAATTTTGTCAAAAGGCACCCGGGCTCAGCGACGTCAACAACATTAAATATTACTGGTCATCAAAAAATCCTGAGCATGCCATATCTCCAAAGGCTTAACTTTGAAAACCTTCAGTATATTGGCAACATTGAGAAGAACATGAAAATGTGGCCCATAATGATGAGCACTCTATTTTTCACTACCCTAGCCGCTGGATTCATCTGTTATAAAGCCTTCCAAAAATGGAAAATTAACAGACAACAAGCATCGCTCCACAACGTCATCGACACCCTGAGGAAAACCGGGGACGGCCTTCAAACTAGCGAGGGGGGAGTTAACACATCCGGCCTGACATAAGTCATCGGCCTAAATTCTGCATAGGCAGCAAAGCGGAAACAATACTCTTCCGCTTTGCTATGCAAACTCTTCACTGCTGACAACGCTCCATGCGCCGACATCGAGGCGAAACTTGATCCATGCTGCATAATCGCTGACACAGTGATCGTAGGTCAGAGTTAAGTTAATATAAGAACATTCTGTACTTTTAGTCTTTAGTCTTTTACGAACAATAAATCGAATCGGTTGATCAAATATATAAAACCCTCCTACTTAGTGACATCGCACAAGTAACGGAATATTATAATTTACATACTGATGCTGATGAGGGTTGATTCATTGATTTTATTGATTTATGTCGGTGTTTATTATGGTTGAGATATCTTAAAAAACAAAAAAGTTTTTCTCACAAAAACATACTTTTTCTGATGGGGATTGATTATTGTTTTTATTGATTTATGTCGGTGTTTATTATCCGATCTGAATCAAACTTGCTGGTAAGGTGTAAAAGTAGAATTCTCATCCGTGTGCCAAATTTGGTTGAGATATCTCAAAAACCAAGTTTTTCTCAGTTCTCACAAGAACTGTTTTGAACAACTCACATTTTGAACGAGGTACCTCTGATCTTTCCTATTTTTCTATAACTTATAATTGTCCGATCCTACCAGTTCTCGAACTTAATTTAGATAAATCGTCAATGAAGAGAATGATATGTCTTTTATTCACGTATCTCAAAATTTAAGTTCGATTCCTTGCGAAGAAACAGACAGACGGACAGACGGACATGGTCATATCGACTCGGCTTTCGATACTGATCAAGAATATATATACTTTATGGGGTCGGAAACGATTATTTCTATGCGTTACAAACATCTGACCAATTTTATTATACCCTCTGCAAGGGTATAAAAAAAAAACGGAAATAAAAAAAAATATCATGATAACAAAGTATCAGATGTAAGCATACAAATAGGAAATAAAGTTCTGTTAAAAAAAATGAATCAGGACAAAAGTTAGACTCTACATTGCACCATTTAAGGTCATAGGAATAGACAATTGAGATAATATTACAATGAGGAATGATAAAAATAAAAAACAAATAGTACCTACATAAAGATAGGTTAAAGATTTTTACTCATAATCATTTTAATTTTCTCATAATATCTCAAGTATGGCCATACCTTGAACAAAAACATATAACATATAAACATGTAGTATGTTATATGCCAAACAAGCATATGCCCACCGTATTGTAGTGTATACAATATGTAAAGTGGCCATATGCCCAAATTTAATGTTAGAGTATCAAGCGCATAAACATAGAGACACTTTGTCCCTTTGTTTACATAATATAACCGCCGTCTAGTGCCGCAATATGATCAGCCACTTATATGTGGACTGGCCCGCAGCGTGAGAACTGCAGCGTAAGCACTATGACGTTCTGACCATTCGGTACCAAGCGCATGTATGTATATACCTTCTGGTTATACATACATATTTCACAATATATATATGGCATGCTACATACTCCCGTTCTGTCGCTGCTTTGAGCGACAGAACTCAAAATTACTTACATACTAAAACTTTTAGGCTAAGCAAGAAATCGTTTGATAAAATAAATTCAATGCGGTTTATACCGTCAAAGAACGAGCATTGGTTTATTTTTGGAAAACCTCATCTTTACATGGCGACCGTGACAAGTGTCACGAGGGGGAGACAAATCCTTTCTACATCTCCCCCTGTCTCGTTGTCTCTCGAAAACCTCCAGCTATATCTAATGTTGTAAAAAAGGAGTAAAGCGGGGAGACCAGAACCAGTCGCGGTGACCAATAGAAAACGCTTACCAATGGATTTGTTGTATATATATATATAACCAGAAATTGAGAAACCCCCCGACCACGAAAAAAAATATCAATTAATTTATAAGAAAAAAAATTGGTTAATGTCACGAGTAAAAAGAGAAGATGACAACAAATTGTGAGCCTCGTGGCAACGCTATATGCAACTGCAATAGCTTTGACAAAAAAAAAAAAAAAAAAAAAAATAAATTTACAAAATAAAGAAAAACTGGAGGTACGACCACAAACGAAATATCTAAATACAAAATAATACGAGAGACATTTAAATGTTATTGTTGTTAAATAATATCAAACAAGTTAAGTGAACGAAATTAAACACAACAACAAAAAAAAAAAAAAAAAAAATTTTTTTTTTTACACGATGTCAACCGAGAAGTTCAGTTTCCTGAACTCTGCTCCTATTGAGCAAAGGGACGCACCGACTCTCAAGGAGGCGCTAGAGGTGTGTCCAAACGATGGACCAAGACCGCTGACGATAGAAGAATATCGGCAGCGGCAAAACAAAAGCCAAACCAAGAAGAAGAGAAATAAGGGAGGAATGCTGGCCAATCTAATGAGGGCCAGGCGACTGGAGCTGGACCTGATGAAGAAAGCGACAACTACGGAGGAAAAGCAACAAATCGAGAATCGACTAGACATGATAAGAGCAGAATTCCGCAAAAGAGCGGAAAAACGCAAGCAGGCCGCGAATACGCATAGGCCTACTTGCCATTAATTTTAAAATATTTTTAAAAACTCAACCAGAGGCGAATACGCCGGTTGAAAAACTACTAACAAATAAAAGGCTATTTACTAACAAATGTGGTTGGAGAATTTTTTTTTTTAAATCAATTTAAATGAAATGTATACCTGAATTGTGAGCCAACCACATTCCTCTAAAACTAATTTTTCCACGTCTCTGGCGCTTAGTTTTCAACTAAGCTGCTTTAAAAAATTGATTTTTTTATACATCTTTATCATGAATTAGGTAATTTTCCAAATTTAAAAAAAAAAATCCAATATAATGAAAATTTTTTTTTTTAATTTTTCCCATTATAAAAAAAAACGTATGAAATATGAAAGTCAAGTTTTTGCTACTTTTGAAACTTTTAAATTAAAAACAGAAAGAAAAAATATATATATATAGTTAATAATAACAAAGGCTAATTGATGATATATATATATATAAAAGCAATGTCGACAATTGACAATTAAAAAAAAAACCTAATAATAAATATATAAATTTTTACATATTTTAATTTTAATTTTTATTTGTCCTCCATTATAACACTAATTTTCACGAAAAAAAAAGAAGACCCAGATAAACCCAGAACATGAAAATGTGGCCCATAATGATGATCACTCTATTTTTCACTACCCTAGCCGCTGGATTCATCTGTTATAAAGCCTTCCAAAAATGGAAAATTAACAGACAACAAGCATCGCTCCACAACGTCATCGACACCCTGAGGAAAACCGGGGACGGCCTTCAAACTAGCGAGGGAGGAGTTAACACATCCGGCCTGACATAAGTCATCGGCCTAAATTCTGCATAGGCAGCAAAGCGGAAACAATACTCTTCCGCTTTGCTATGCAAACTCTTCACTGCTGACAACGCTCCATGCGCCGACATCGAGGCGAAACTTGATCCATGCTGCATAATCGCTGACACAGTGATCGTAGGTCAGGGTTAAGTTAATATAAGAACATTCTGTACTTTTAGTCTTTAGTCTTTTACGAACAATAAATCGAATCGGTTGATCAAATATATAAAACCCTCCTACTTAGTGACATCGCACAAGTAACGGAATATTATAATTTACATACTGATGCTGATGAGGGTTGATTATTGTTTTTATTGATTTATGTCGGTGTTTATTATCCGATCTGACTCAAACTTGCTGGTAAGGTGTAAAAGTGCAAGGGTATAAAAATAAAGAAACTATACCATTGCAATGATAATCTATTTTGTTTTTTCTAGCAATCTAAATGAATCAAAACTAGCATTAATGTAGACATCTAAGTACATAAATATATTAAATGTTTAATAAAATATATATATAATATATATAGGCTATAATATAATTAACATAGCATATACACAACGAATATGTAAGCAACAATATTAATTTTAATATTAAAATAAATTTTTAAAAAAGGGGGTGTGGGCGTGGCCAATTTCAAAATCCGAAATTACTAAAAACTCATACTAATATACATAAAAAATTTCAGGCTTCTATCTCTTCAGGGACAATTAATGCCAAAAATTCGGCCTTTTTACCCACAGTGCATTGGCCCAAAATGACACAAACAATTAAAAAGTATGTAAAAACGTGTGTAGACTGCCAAAGAGCTAAGACTACAACACATACAAAAGCCCCAATGATTATAACCACCACCCCAAACACGGCTTTTGACACTGTTTTAATTGATACCATTAGACCATTACCTCGAACAGAGAATGGCAATGAGTATGCAATAACTTTAATATGCGACCTTACAAAATATCTAGTAACAATACCAATAAAAGATAAAAGCACAAAAACAGTAGCTGTTCACGCCGACGGTGACCAGGAGCAGCGGCGGGGAAGATTTATGGGCAGTGCCGGACGGGCACACTGGCGCGTGACAAGGGAGATATATGGAAGCCGCCATCACGTTGAGTCGACTTTTTTTGCTTTTCGCTTTCTCTTTTTTGCTTACATACATATCCTTTTTGCAATCTAACATAACGTAAATTTAATCTCGCGCCATATATATAAATTTTGTGAATTAAAAGTGAACATCTCTAGAAGAGAAAACATATCCTACGCTCTTTTTCCATCAGCCTAATCAAAATCTGGGACTGGCCCCTATATAATTTGAAGGGATCTGTCTAATTGGATTAGAAGCGCCATCCTCCCACATTCAGTAGCCAAAGCAATATTTGAATCATTTATACTAGAGTACGGTCCTATTAAGACGTTTACAACAGACATGGGTACTGAGTATAAAAATTCACTTATTAATGACTTGTGCAAATATATGAAAATCAGTAATATATTATCAACAGCACACCATCACCAGACATTAGGAACAGTAGAAAGAATTCACCAAACATTCAATGAATACACACATACATTTCAATTGAAAAAGATGATTCGGACGAATGGTTGAATTACTTCACATATTGTTTTAATACTACTCCATCAACGGCACATAACTACTGTCCTGTAGTAAGGTGGATGTAGTGTTCTCAAAATTGTGGGTTATCAGTTTGAAGTTCTTTTATTGAATGAATCTTAATTCTTTAACAATATTTGAGTACAGCTAAGACCGCGAGACTGCGCTGCCAGTGACACCGGCAGAGGAGCGGTCTGCTTATGTATAAATGCTTATGTATAAATGCTTATGTATGTAAAAAGCTGGCGAAGAGTCGCCGCAGGGGAGAGAGGACGTATCATGTTCACTTGGTGACAGAGTCGTTGCGCGTATTAAATATGCCGACTTAGCACTGTCCATTCCCATGCATCATATTACCGGAAATGCATGGTACTTGGATTGTTTATTGATATTCCAACTAAGTGCTACATTATATTGCTAATAATATTTGAATATGTGAACATGCTGCATCTCCCTCCTTTAGAAAAATAACGTAATTAGATGAAGTTATTTTCTTAATATATTTACTGGTGTAAAAATAGAATTTTTTTTCGTTTTTTTTTTTTTTTTTTTTTTTGCTTTTGCATTTTTAATGATATATATATAAGTATGTATTCAAAATTGTTTTGTTTACTAGATCGAATCAGTAAATATTTGTATATTTTTCTCTTTTTATACCCTTGGAGAGGGTATATTAATTTTGGTCAGAAGTTTGCAACGCACAGAAGCATCTCCGACTATATAAAGTATATATATTCTTGATCAGCATGAATAGCCGAGTCGATATGACCATGTCCGTCTGTCCGTCTGTCTGGATCAACAGCTTCTACAGCTACAGAGCTGAGATTTTCAGCATAGGCTCCTTTTTGCTGCAGGCATTGTATATCTCGGAATCATCCCGATCGGACGACTATATCATATAGCTCCCATAGGAACGATCGGTCAGGAATAAGCTTTATCCTCAATAACTCTGTTGTTTTTTAACCGAATGCCACGAAATTTGATATTTGTGAGTTAAAAATACTTCTTGATACTTCAACCAAGTTTGATCTGAATCGGTTGGCTATATCATATAGCTCCTATAGGACCGATCGGTCATGAATAAGGCTTATCCTAAATAACTCTGTTGTTTTTCAACCGAATGCCACGAAATTTGATATTTATGAGTTTAAAATACTTCTTGATACTTCAACCAAGTTTGATCTGAATCGGACGACTATATCATATAGCTCCCATAGGACCGATCGGTCATGAATAAAGCTTATCCTCAATAACTGTTATTTTTCAACCGAATGCCACGAAATTTGATATTTGTGAGTTTAATATACTTCTTAATACTTCAATCAAGTTTTATCAGAATCGGTTGGCTATATCATATAGCTGCTATAGGAACAATCGGTACAAAAAAAAAATTTTGTATGAAAAATTTTTTTTCTCAAGCTCAAAATTTTGAATTTGTAAATTTGGTATGTTTAATTTACAATAATGCTTCCGGTAAATTATATAGAGAAAATCTGCAAGGGTATACTAACTTCGGCACGGCCGAAGTTAGTCCATCTTTCTAGTTTTTTTGTAATTTATTCATAGTAGTAAGGTTTTCATTATATTGTAAAGATGAGGTTTTCCAAAAATAAACCAATGCTCGTTCTTTGACGGTATAAACCGAATTGAATTTATTTTATCAAACGATTTCTTGCTTAGCCTAAAAGTTTTAGTATGTAAGTAATTTTGAGTTCTGTCGCTCAAAGCAGCGTATAACATACTACACCTCCCCTTTTAGAGAAATAACGTAATAGTATTATGTAGTTATTATTATTTTTTTTATGTTATATGTTAGTACTCAAATATATATAGTTATTTAGATGTGTTCTTTTTTTTTTGAATGTTTTGTGTCTTTTGTATAAAAATTGTGTTCTTTATTATCTTTATCACGAACTGAAATAAAATTTTGTTCTATCTTGTTTTCATTTTAAGTTAGCTTATTATTATATAAAAAATTTATTATAAATGAAAATTTTTCTCTTTTTTTTTTTTTTACTTTCGTTTTTTTTTTTTGAAAATGAATAAATGAAAGGAAATTCGTTGTTATATGTATTTTTTTTAAATATATTTTGATCTGTTAACTCTTTTTGTTTAGTTTCGGGTATATTAGGTAAAAGTTTTTAACCTATCTTTATGTACTACCTGTTTTTTATTTTTCGGATTTATTGGGTAAAAATTTTTAACCTATCTTTAAGTACTATCTGTTTTTTTATTTTTGCTATCTTTAATTAAAATGTTATCCCTATTTTCTATTGCTTCTATTGTATATGGGCCTAAATACTTAGGTTCTAGCTTATGGCCCGACTCATTTCTTAATAAGACTTTATTTCCTATTTCTATGCTTACATCTGGTACTTTATTATCATGATATTGATATTATAAGCTATTTCTAGTCTAATCTTTACTTCCTTAATGTAATCGACGTTGTAATGTCTGGTGGTGGTGTGCAGTAGACGTTATGTTGTTTATCTTTAGATATTTGCACGAGTCATTAATTATGGATGTTTATATTCTGTTTCCATGTCCGTAATGAACGTCTTCATTGGACCGTACTTCAGAATAAAGTTTTCAAATATAGTTTTGGCAACTGTTGTTGCACTTTTGTCTTAGTTGGTATTGCTACAAGGTACTTCGTTAAAACGCAGGTAAAAATTACTGCATATCCGTTTCCTTGTTCGGATTAGGTAGTGGACCGATCGTATCCACAATTACCTTATCGAAAGCATGTATAGATGTTCCAGTTTTGTCATAGGGGTCTCAGTATGTTTTGTTGTTTTATATTTAAGGCATTTTTGACATTTATTAATATATATTGAGATGACATGTCATTTTTTTTTCAAATAATACTAATAATAATATCGTTTACTTTGGCCAAAGTTTTTGTAATGCCATTATGACCTCCTTGTATTTCATTGTTATATAATGTAGACAGTATCGCTTCTTGATCTTTTACATTTTGTATTAGGGTCACCGGCCTGAGTAGCGCTACTCTTAATATACATATTCATAATTTTATTGCCCATATTATTATTATAAGATTCAATTGAAATTAATTCAAAGATCTTTTTGCACGGTGCCACTTGAGTTGGCTGATTTCTAGTATACCGGCTGGCATTTCAAGCCTTTGGAAGAACTGACCTATGTCGAGATTCCATTGGTGTACAAATAGCTAACATCAATTCTTGCTATAATTTTTCCATGCTCCTAAGAACATGTATTATTTATTATATGCAAGGCCACTACTTTACTTAATACGTCATCATAAATGATTTCATATAAGTTGGGCTTAGAAGCGTTGTAAAGTGTTTGCATAGGCAAATCTACTTTTACATTTCCTGCGCAGAATTCTTACTGTCTATACTGTTGCCTGGTAGTGACTTTCAGGACTTTATTTTGTATGTCTGTTTTTTTTTTTCAAATATTTTGTAAATCCTTAATAGTGATGCATGTAAGCGCATCAGCTACAAAATTGTCTTTTCCGGTCGGATATTGATATCCGTGCTAGGGCGTTTGCCACGAAATTGTCTGGTCCTTTGGTTTTTATAATTGTCATTTTTTATTTATTTTTTTTTTTTTTTTTTGGTCTTGTCTGTTTTTTTTTTTCTCATTCTCAAATTGAACACCAAATAAAGCGGACATGCTCCCTTTATTTTAAATGCAAATTTCTATTCATTACATGTATACATCAATACGGAAAATTTTGTTTTTTTTTTCGGTTCTACTTCTTCAGAAGTGCTAAGGGAACTCATTCTATACAAATTTTGTATAATCTATATATAAAAAAACAGAAAAATAGATTGATACATGTTCATGGAACGAAAAATAATCTTTTGTTGGGTTTATCTGGGTCTTCTTTTTTTTTCGTGAAAATTAGTGTTATAATGGAGGACAAATAAAAATTAAAATTAAAATATGTAAAAATTTATATATTTATTATTAGGTTTTTTTTTAATTGTCAATTGTCGACATTGCTTTATATATATATATATCATCAATTAGCCTTTGTTATTATTATACTATATATATATATTTTTTCTTTCTGTTTTTAATTTAAAAGTTTCAAAAGTAGCAAAAACTTGACTTTCATATTTCATACGTTTTTTTTTTTATAATGGGAAAAATTAAAAAAAAATTTTCATTATATTGGATTTTTTTTTTAAATTTGGAAAATTACCTAATTCGTGATAAAGATGTATAAAAAAATCAATTTTTTAAAGCAGCTTAGTTGAAAACTAAGCGCCAGAGACGTGGAAAAATTAGTTTTAGAGGAATGTGGTTGGCTCACAATTCAGGTATACATTTCATTTAAATTGATTTAAAAAAAAAAATTCTCCAACCACATTTGTTAGTAAATAGCCTTTTATTTGTTAGTTAGTGTTTTTCAACCGGCGTATTCGCCTCTGGTTGAGTTTTTAAAAATATTTTAAAATTAATGGCAAGTAGGCCTATGCGTATTCGCGGCCTGCTTGCGTTTTTCCGCTCTTTTGCGGAATTCTGCTCTTATCATGTCTAGTCGATTCTCGATTTGTTGCTTTTCCTCCGTAGTTGTCGCTTTCTTCATCAGGTCCAGCTCCAGTTGCCTGGCCCTCATTAGATTGGCCAGCATTCCTCCCTTATTTCTCTTCTTCTTGGTTTGGCTTTTGTTTTGCCGCTGCCGATATTCTTCTATCGTCAGCTGTCTTGGTCCATCGTTTGGACACACCTCTAGCGCCTCCTTGAGAGTCGGTGCGTCCCTTTGCTCAATAGGAGCAGAGTTCAGGAAACTGAACTTCTCGGTTGACATCGTGTAAAAAAAATTTTTTTTTTTTTTTTTGTTGTTGTTGTTTAATTTCGTTCACTTAACTTGTTTGATATTATTTAACAACAATAACATTTAAATGTCTCTCGTATTATTTTGTATTTAGATATTTCGTTTGTGGTCGTACCTCCAGTTTTTCTTTATTTTGTAAATTTATTTATTTTTTTTTTTTTGTCAAAGCTATTGCAGTTGCATATAGCGTTGCCACAAGGCTCACAATTTGTTGTCATCTTCTCTTTTTTACTTCGTGACATTAACCAATTTTTTTCTCTTATAAATTAATTGATATTTTTTTTCGTGGTCGGGGGGTTTCTCAATTTCTGGTTATATATATATATACAACAAATCCATTGGTAAGCGTTTTCTATTGGTCACCGCGACTGGTTCTGGTCTCCCCGCTTTACTCCTTTTTTTACAACATTAGATATAGCTGGAGGTTTTCGAGAGACAACGAGACAGGGGGAGATGTAGAAAGGATTTGTCTCCCCCTCGTGACACTTGTCACGGTCGCCATGTAAAGATGAGGTTTTCCAAAAATAAACCAATGCTCGTTCTTTGACGGTATAAACCGAATTGAATTTATTTTATCAAACGATTTCTTGCTTAGCCTAAAAGTTTTAGTATGTAAGTAATTTTGAGTTCTGTCGCTCAAAGCAGCGACAGAACGGGAGTATGTAGCATGCCATATATATATTGTGAAATATGTATGTATATCCAGAAGGTACCGCTTGGTACCGAATGGTCAGAACGTCATAGTGCTTACGCTGCAGTTCTCACGCTGCGGGCCAGTCCACATATAAGTGGCTGATCATATTGCGGCACTAGACGGCGGTTATATTATGTAAACAAAGGGACAAAGTGTCTCTATGTTTATGCGCTTGATACTCTAACATTAAATTTGGGCATATGGCCACTTTACATATTGTATACACTACAATACGGTGGGCATATGCTTTTTTTTAACATATAACATACTTGGCAATATAACATACTACATGTTTATATGTTATATGTTTTTGTTCAAGGTATGGCCATACTTTGAGATATTATGAGAAAATTAAAATGATTATGAGTAAAAATCTTTAACCTATCTTTATGTAGGTACTATTTGTTTTTTATTTTTATCATTCCTCATTGTAATATTATCTCAATTGTCTATTCCTATGACCTTAAATGGTGCAATGTAGAGTCCAACTTTTGTCCTGATTCATTTTTTTTTAACAGAACTTTATTTCCTATTTGTATGCTTACATCTGATACTTTGTTATCATGATATTTTTTTTTTTCCGTTTTTTTTTTATACCCTTGCAGAGGGTATAATAAAATTGGTCAGATGTTTGTAACGCATAGAAATAATCGTTTCCGACCCCATAAAGTATATATATTCTTGATCAGTATCGAAAGCCGAGTCGATATGACCATGTCCGTCTGTCCGTCTATCTGTTTCTTCGCACTTTTTCGAACTTAAATTTTGAGCTACGTGAATAAAAGTCATATCATTCTCTTCATTGATGATTTATCTAAATTAAGTTCGAGAATTGGTAGGATCGGACAACTATAAGTTATAGAAAAATAGGAAAGATCAGAGGTACCTCGGTCAAAATGTGAGTTGTTCAAAACAGTTCTTGTGAGAAAAACTTTTTTGGTTTTTGAGATATCTCAACCAAATTTGGCACACGGATGAGAATTCTACTTTTACACCTTACCAGCAAGTTTGATTCAGATCGGATAATAAACACCGACATAAATCAATAAAAACAATAATCAACCCCCATCAGAAAAAGTATGTTTTTGTGAGAAAAACTTTTTTGTTTTTTAAGATATCTCAACCAAATTTGGTGAACATGAGAATTATTATTTTACATCATATCAGTAAGTTTGAATCAGATCGGATAATAAACACCGACATAAATCAATAAAATCAATGAATCAACCCTCATCAGCATCAGTATGTAAATTATAATATTCCGTTACTTGTGCGATGTCACTAAGTAGGAGGGTTTTATATATTTGATCAACCGATTCGATTTATTGTTTGTAAAAGACTAAAGACTAAAAGTACACAATGTTCTTATATTAACTTAACCCTGACCTACGATCACTGTGTCAGCGATTATGCAGCATGGATCAAGTTTCGCCTCGATGTCGGCGCATGGAGCGTTGTCAGCAGTGAAGAGTTTGCATAGCAAAGCGGAAGAGTATTGTTTCCGCTTTGCTGCCTATGCAGAATTTAGGCCGATGACTTATGTCAGGCCGGATGTGTTAACTCCTCCCTCGCTAGTTTGAAGGCCGTCCCCGGTTTTCCTCAGGGTGTCGATGACGTTGTGGAGCGATGCTTGTTGTCTGTTAATTTTCCATTTTTGGAAGGCTTTATAACAGATGAATCCAGCGGCTAGGGTAGTGAAAAATAGAGTGATCATCATTATGGGCCACATTTTCATGTTCTGGGTTTATCTGGGTCTTCTTTTTTTTTCGTGAAAATTAGTGTTATAATGGAGGACAAATAAAAATTAAAATTAAAATATGTAAAAATTTATATATTTATTATTAGGTTTTTTTTTTTAATTGTCAATTGTCGACATTGCTTTATATATATATATATCATCAATTAGCCTTTGTTATTATTAACTATATATATATATTTTTCTTTCTGCTTTTAATTTAAAAGTTTCAAAAGTAGCAAAAACTTGACTTTCATATTTCATACGTTTTTTTTTATAATGGGAAAAATTAAAAAAAAATTTTCATTATATTGGATTTTTTTTTTTAAATTTGGAAAATTACCTAATTCATGATAAAGATGTATAAAAAAATCAATTTTTTAAAGCAGCTTAGTTGAAAACTAAGCGCCAGAGACGTGGAAAAATTAGTTTTAGAGGAATGTGGTTGGCTCACAATTCAGGTATACATTTCATTTAAATTGATTTAAAAAAAAAAAATTCTCCAACCACATTTGTTAGTAAATAGCCTTTTATTTGTTAGTAGTTTTTCAACCGGCGTATTCGCCTCTGGTTGAGTTTTTAAAAATATTTTAAAATTAATGGCAAGTAGGCCTATGCGTATTCGCGGCCTGCTTGCGTTTTTCCGCTCTTTTGCGGAATTCTGCTCTTATCATGTCTAGTCGATTCTCGATTTGTTGCTTTTCCTCCGTAGTTGTCGCTTTCTTCATCAGGTCCAGCTCCAGTCGCCTGGCCCTCATTAGATTGGCCAGCATTCCTCCCTTATTTCTCTTCTTCTTGGTTTGGCTTTTGTTTTGCCGCTGCCGATATTCTTCTATCGTCAGCGGTCTTGGTCCATCGTTTGGACACACCTCTAGCGCCTCCTTGAGAGTCGGTGCGTCCCTTTGCTCAATAGGAGCAGAGTTCAGGAAACTGAACTTCTCGGTTGACATCGTGTAAAAAAAAAAAATTTTTCTTTTTTTTTTTTTTTTGTTGTGTTTAATTTCGTTCACTTAACTTGTTTGATATTATTTAACAACAATAACATTTAAATGTCTCTCGTATTATTTTGTATTTAGATATTTCGTTTGTGGTCGTACCTCCAGTAGTTTTCTTTATTTTGTAAATAAATTTATTTTTTTTTTTTTTTTTGTCAAAGCTATTGCAGTTGCATATAGCGTTGCCACAAGGCTCACAATTTGTTGTCATCTTCTCTTTTTACTCGTGACATTAACCAATTTTTTTTCTTATAAATTAATTGATATTTTTTTTCGTGGTCGGGGGGTTTCTCAATTTCTGGTTATATATATATATACAACAAATCCATTGGTAAGCGTTTTCTATTGGTCACCGCGACTGGTTCTGGTCTCCCCGCTTTACTCCTTTTTTACAACATTAGATATAGCTGGAGGTTTTCGAGAGACAACGAGACAGGGGGAGATGTAGAAAGGATTTGTCTCCCCCTCGTGACACTTGTCACGGTCGCCATGTAAAGATGAGGTTTTCCAAAAATAAACCAATGCTCGTTCTTTGACGGTATAAACCGAATTGAATTTATTTTATCAAACGATTTCTTGCTTAGCCTAAAAGTTTTAGTATGTAAGTAATTTTGAGCTCTGTCGCTCAAAGCAGCGACAGAACGGGAGTATGTAGCATGCCATATATATATTGTGAAATATGTATGTATATACAGAAGGTATATACATACATGCGCTTGGTACCGAATGGTCAGAACGTCATAGTGCTTACGCTGCAGTTCTCACGCTGCGGGCCAGTCCACATATAAGTGGCTGATCATATTGCGGCACTAGACGGCGGTTATATTATGTAAACAAAGGGACAAAGTGTCTCTATGTTTATGCGCTTGATACTCTAACATTAAATTTGGGCATATGGCCACTTTACATATTGTATACACTACAATACGGTGGGCATATGCTTGTTTGGCATATAACATACTACATGTTTATATGTTATATGTTTTTGTTCAAGGTATGGCCATACTTGAGATATTATGAGAAAATTAAAATGATTATGAGTAAAAATCTTTAACCTATCTTTATGTAGGTACTATTTGTTTTTTATTTTTATCATTCCTCATTGTAATATTATCTCAATTGTCTATTCCTATGACCTTAAATGGTGCAATGTAGAGTCTAACTTTTGTCCTGATTCATTTTTTTTAACAGAACTTTATTTCCTATTTGTATGCTTACATCTGATACTTTGTTATCATGATATTTTTTTTTATTTCCGTTTTTTTTTATACCCTTGCAGAGGGTATAATAAAATTGGTCAGATGTTTGTAACGCATAGAAATAATCGTTTCCGACCCCATAAAGTATATATATTCTTGATCAGTATCGAAAGCCGAGTCGATATGACCATGTCCGTCTGTCCGTCTGTCTGTTTCTTCGCAATTAATCGAACTTAAATTTTGAGCTACGTGAATAAAAGTCATATCATTCTCTTCATTGATGATTTATCTAAATTAAGTTCGAGAACTGGTAGGATCGGACAATTATAAGTTATAGAAAAATAGGAAAGATCAGAGGTACCTCGTTCAAAATGTGAGTTGTTCAAAACAGTTCTTGTGAGAAAAACTGGCATATAACATACTACAATATGTTTTTGTTCAAGGTATGGCCACACTTGAGATATTATGAGAAAATTAAAATGATTATGAGTAAAAATCTTTAACCTATCTTTATGTAGGTACTATTTGTTTTTTATTTTTATCATTCCTCATTGTAATATTATCTCAATTGTCTATTCCTATGACCTTAAATGGTGCAATGTAGAGTCTAACTTTTGTCCTGATTCATTTTTTTTAACAGAACTTTATTTCCTATTTGTATGCTTACATCTGATACTTTGTTATCATGATATTTTTTTTTATTTCCGTTTTTTTTTTATACCCTTGCAGAGGGTATAATAAAATTGGTCAGATGTTTGTAACGCATAGAAATAATCGTTTCCGACCCCATAAAGTATATATATTCTTGATCAGTATCGAAAGCCGAGTCGATATGACCATGTCCGTCTGTCCGTCTGTCTGTTTCTTCGCAAGGAATCGAACTTAAATTTTGAGCTACGTGAATAAAAGTCATATCATTCTCTTCATTGATGATTTATCTAAATTAAGTTCGAGAATTGGTAGGATCGGACAACTATAAGTTATAGAAAAATAGGAAAGATCAGAGGTACCTCTGTTAAAATTTGTGTTGTTCAAAACAGTTCTTGTGAAAAAAACTTTTTTGTTTTTTGAGATATCTCAACCAAATTTGGCACATAGATGGCAATTCTACACCTTACCAGCAAGTTTGATTCAGATCGGATAATAAACACCGACATAGATCAATAAAATCAATAATCAACCCCCATCAGAAAAAGTATGTTTTTGTGAGAAAAACTTTTTTGTTTTTTAAGATATCTCAACCAAATTTGGTGAACATATGAGAATTATTATTTTACATCATATCAGTAAGTTTGAATCAGATCGGATAATAAACACCGACATAAATCAATAAAATCAATGAATCAACCCTCATCAGCATCAGTATGTATGCATATGCAGCCAATTAAATACGTTTATATTTGCTTTTATATATGCGTACACAAACAACATACATGGAAACATACAAACATACATACATACATATATGCGACCACGTGCTTGAAAAAACTACAAGCTGAGTGCGAAACAGCAAGAGACAGAAAACTATTTGTATTGTGTTGTTGTTTTCTAGAATTCGTCAGAAACTTTAGAGAGCGAGAAGCTGGACGCTTGCAATGTATACCGAAATAGCGAGGCAGTGAATCACAAGTTTGGTAGCGCAATAGGTAGAGATCAATTCTAGAAATGACGTGAGCGGAGGTTCAACTCCGGACGTTGGCAAACTAGAATTTTTTCTTACTGTTTCTTTTTTTGGTTCAAATTTTTTTTAAATTTTATATTTCCAATTTTTAAAATATCTTGAATCCGATATGACGGAGAAAGTAATCAATTAATCTGCAAGGGTATACAAACTTCGGCACGGCCAAAGTTAGCTTCTTTGATATTTAATAGTGTATGCGTTATCCCTGTATGTCCACCTTCTATTGGATCGTTATGATATTTTAACAGGATTGCATTAATGTGACTTTCGTCATTTTTGTCTACTTGTATCACTTTTTGTAATAGCGCTATTTTTAAATTTTTTAAATTTTTCAAAGTAACAAATTCGAAGATTTGTTCACTTGGTGACATCTGTAAGTTAATGATTGTGTGAATCCCAGCTTCTGAAATAAATCGAATTTTTTATTAGAATATAAATCTTTAACCGAAATTTGTGAGATAATTTAATTTCATCTTTGAGTAAACACTTGAAATTATTCATTTTTATTTATACAAATTTCTTTACGTCGCTATTGCTAACGACTTTGTAGACATTTTGCTCATTTATTTTTTCATGCATTTTAATTTTTTCATCTGCGTAGATGGTTTTCTGTTTTTTTGATGATCGTGTTTGTACCATCAATATATTTCTATTTATTTGTATTAAGTCTTCTATGTCTATGCGATATAATATATCCCCTTGAGATATTCAACCGTAAATTGATATTCTTCTAAGTCTAATCTCATTCTTGTCAGCTTTGAAGTAGGATTCTTCATTGAAAATAAATATACTAGTGGTCTATGATCTGTTTTTACTAAAAAATGCCTTCCATAGATATGGGGTCTGATTCAGACCGTCTGAAATGTTGTATTGCTGCTAGCTCTTGTTCTGTAGTTGATTTTTTACTTTCTCCCTATGTGACAGATCTCGATGCATATGCAATTAGTAGTTGCACACCGTTGCAGTCTTGTGATAATACCGCACCACATGCATGTTTACTTGCATCTGTTGTTATGCAAAATTCTTTGCTAAAATCAGGGTATTGCAATAATGTTGGCTTCATTAATACCTTTCTTTGATATTGAAATGATTCTTCACATTCTTTAGTCCATTGAAATTGGACATTTGTCTTGCACAATTTTTTTTAGATTACGTCAATGTTGTGCGAAGTTATTAATAAATCTTCTGTAACAGTTACAAAAAGCGACAAAACGTCGTGCACTATCTGCATCTGTGGGAGTTGGATAGATTTTAATTACATCATATTTTTTATCATCTGGAAGGATACCATGGTCTGTACATTTATGGCCAAGGAATGTTACCTCGTGCATAAAGAATGAACATTTCTCTGGATTTAATTTAAGGTTGTGTTTTCGACAAAGTTCAAATATACTTGTAAGATTTTTGAACATGTGCTGTTCAAAACAGCCGATATCCACTAAACCATCCATATACAGAAAAGCTTGTGATGGTTCTAGACCAGAGAAAATAAATGAATTGAGGGCTACTTTTAAACCATAGGGTAATAGCGTGAAGCGATATGAGCCAGTGCTCGTAGAAAATGATGTTATTTTTATTTATTAGATTTATTTTCTAGTTCTATTTGATGGAATCCAAACATTAGGTCCAGACACGAAAAATATTTTGCTCTTCCTAGTTGATCTAATATTTCTTCTATTCTAGGTAATGGATATTTATCTGCTAGAAGTTTTTTATTTATTTGCCGATAATCCACTACTAGACGCCGTTTTTTTTTCTTTCGAGTTTGGGAGTGATTTCTTAGGAACTAAGAGGAGTGGGCTGTTATATTCAGAAAAAGATGGTTCAACTATGCCATCTTTTATTAATTTTTTTACTTGTCTATTTATTTTTGGTTTTTCTGTTTCTTCATTTCGATTGTTTTTAATATATACTGGGGTTTTGTTTGCTAACCTTAATTTTTACTTGTAAAAATTATGACTTGATATTGCTTCTGAATATGTCACAGTATTTGGTACACAATTCAGAAAGTTCTGTTTTTACATGATCTGAGAACTTTAATTTATTTAAACTTCACTTATTCTCTTGGTTTTGTTATTGCTAAATAATTTAATTTCGTAATTTTCTATTGGTTCTAATTTAATGTTTGGGTTTTTGATATTTATGTTTTCACCTGTTGTATTTAGAATTCTAACTATTGAATTATTACTCGTTACGAGTAAGCTATTATTACCCCAGGATGAATTTCCTGATTTGGTATTAATACTGTATCTTCGTTTGTCTGAAGAGTGATTTTTCTTAAAACTTCCGACCATATGGAATTGTCTATTTCATTGTTTAATAGTGTATTTGGTACTTAAGAGATTGCGAGATTTAGTATTAATACAATTGATTTTATTGTTCCCTGACCAATTCCAGAGATGTTTCTTTTGAAATTTTAATTTATTTCAGAACATAGTCTATTATCTTTTAGTATTAATATGTAAGCTCCAGTATCCACTAGTAAAGTTAAAGGGTTATTATTATTTTGATTGAGTATTTTTATTATGCTGCTGCGATTTAGATTTATTTTAAAGACTTTTGTTATTAATTGCTCAAGGGGGTTTGGGTGTTTTTCGAGGTACTTTGTGTAACTCGTACCTGGTTGTTACCTCTCCTCTATATATGCTCCCTTTAGAGACTTAACTAATTTTTCAAGTTCCTCTGTATATACGTTAGGTGTCTTGTTTTTTTGCATAAGATTCAATAATCTTGCAGATAAATTGTCAACTGACTCACCTTTAACGTTAGTTTTGAGTTTGTTGATTATTTGTTCAACCGTATTCTCATTTCTTATTATATTTCTAGCTGGTCCTTTTAGTTTTGTTTTTATTAAAGACACAGCCAATAGTTCATGTACACCCTGTATTGCTTTTATAATCTCCAATGCATCCAGAAAACGTAAGTTTTCAGCTTTACCGTTGAAGTCCCGTATAATCCTTGATGCAGTATTTATAAATTCAATATTGTTTTGCGGCATGATTACTAGTTTTTGTTCTACTACACTTGACCCTAAATCTGATTCTTTTGTTTCGGTTAGTCTTATTACAGCAGGTATTGTTAAGTCTTGTAAATCTTTTTCTTTTATTTCTGGACCGATGCTGCTTTCTGAGTGATATTCCTCTGAGGAATCTTTACTTTCCTGGTCTTTATCAGTTTCTACTGTATACTGTATTCTCTTCTGACCTCATAATGCTTTGTTATTCTCAGTTTTTAAATTTATTTTTTTTTTGCATTATATATGCTGTACGTTTTACATTCATTTTAAAATTTTACTATTTTTATTTTGGCATATTCATTACATTACAAATTTTATATTAAAAAATTATTATTTTTATATTTTATCAAGATCATTTGCCTTGTTTAGGTATTTCTTCTTTAAGCACCTATTGTGCACTTTGTATATTTTGTAAAGTAAACTGGCGGACATTAGTACAATTACTATTATCAATAATATAGTTATAGTAGTTAGACCTTGCGTCTCTACTTCTACTTTATTAATGACATTAGCAGTGGAGTCCACTGTCTCAGTATCTTGTACAAATAGAATTGTTTTTATGAAAATAGTAATGATTTTATTCCAAAATAATTAAACAGTTGAGTTCTCTTTGTCGGTTAAAACCGAATTGAATTTATTGTCTCAAAAGTTCTCCTGCTTAGCCTAAGAATTTAAGTATATAAGTTCTGCCGCTGAAGGCAGCAGAACGAGAGAGCGTAGTATGTATATAGTACATAAGGCTCGGGGAATCTGCTGACGAGGCAGATCCCACGCTGGTGGTCAGCCACACATAAGTGGCCGATCACATTACTTAGTTTATATATGTTTATGTATATGACGCTTTTATATGTAGAATACTCTACATTGCGTCGGGTATTATTATTGTATTATTAAACATACTACAATCTACTAGACCCATTTTTGGGGGTATTGATAATATATAGTTAATATTTGTAATATGTTCAAGATTTTCGAATTGTTTACTAATTTTGTTGTCATTCATTCGTAAGGTCTATTTATTTTCTCTTTTTACTTTAAAAGATTTTCCTTTTCTTGTTAAATTAAAATTTTAATTTAAATCGAGTTTTAGTTTACATATTTCCCTACCTATGTTTGCGTATGGTTTTCAGGCTACACTTTAATCGAGCAACTTTTATGTCGCTCAATTTCACAATTTCTTACAAAATTTTTATGCCCTGTACCCATAGGGTACAAGGGTATATTAAAGTCACTAAAATGTATGTAACAGGCAGAAGGAAAATTTTCCGACCCTATAAAGTTATATTATATTATTGATCAGCATTAACAGCCGAGTCGATATGACCAAGTCCGTCTGTCCGTCTGTATGAACACCTGGATCTCAGAGACTATAAGAGCTAGAGCAACTAAACTTGTTGTCAACATCCGTCCAGTGTCTACGCAGATTAAATTGTTTCAAATTTTTGCCATGCCCACTTCCGCCCCCAAAAATTAGAAAAAACTATAACTAAAGATATCACATTTCTTTTGGCAGACTCAATTATATAGCCAATATGTACGATCTGACTGAATGTGACCGAAATCGGTCAATAAATATCGGAAATATACGTATATATGTTTTGAACTGAAATGCCATGGGCAGCATCAGCTGAAATGTGTGAGCGAGATAGCATGATAGCATTTAATGATGCGCTGTAGCAAGATATTTTCAACTAACCGCAAAATATTGATCATTGATCACATTACATATGCACATACATACAACATATACATATACAAACACGGGCTTAACAAAAGTAGAAGCAGTGTGCGAAAGAAACAAAAAACCATTTGTATTGCTTTATTGCTTTCTTAGAAACGAAACGAAAAGTTGAGCACGGAGTAGAAGGTTGAGATCAAAACTTCAAACGAAACCGGGACGAGTTAAAATTCCGTTATTCCTTTATATCAGCCGATATTATGGAGAAAGTAATTAATTAAACTGCAGGGGAATACCAATTTCGGCACGGTCGAAGTTAGCTTCATTGAAATTTTAACTTACTGTTCTAATAGGAGAATTCACTCTGGCAAAAAACCACATGAGTGTCGAATTTGTGGAAAACGATTCACTGCGAGTAGTAACCTCTATTATCACAGAATGACTCATGTAAAGGTTTGTATTTTTAATTTAAATTTCTCTCATGTATAATAATTGTTTATTAAAAAAATCATGAGCATTTAACTCTAATGTGTGCATTAATATTGAAAAATCCTGGAGCTTTTTCCAGAACGGTAACAAAATCGAAATTAATACAAAGATGGACGCGGTGTTAATAGACTAGCTGGTTCACTTTATTCAATACGAATCCTAGTAGCCAAACTCCAGGTAACGAATTCAGCTCCAACTGACTGACCTTTTAGACAGAACTTGTAAACTGCCTTTCTATACAGAACTTTGTAAACTCAACTTAGCTTGGACCACCGCGATCGTCATAGCGATCTGCTGGAGCTAATACCTATGGGAGCTATATAATATAGTTAACCTATTCTGATAAAATTTAGTAGAAATATTAATAAATGTATTAAACTCATAAATATTAAATTTAAAAGCATCAGAGTTATTATTATGAGGGCTAAAGTCCTCCGATCGAAATGATTCCGAGATATAGAACGCTTATAGCCTACGTTGTAACTACAAGGGTTTCAAAGGAAAAGTTGATGTTCCAGACAGACATATGGACAGGGCTAGATAAGTAGATTCGTCTATTCGGGCTGATCAAGAATATATATACTTTATATAGTCGGAGATGTTTCCTTCAGTGCATTGCTTCACACGGATGAGAATTCTACTTTTACACCTTACCAGCAAGTTTGATTCAGATCGGATAATAAACACCGACATAAATCAATAAAAACAATAATCAACCCCCATCAGAAAAAGTATGTTTTTGTGAGAAAAACTTTTTTGTTTTTTAAGATATCTCAACCAAATTTGGTGAAGAGATGAGAATTATACTTTTACATCATATCAGTAAGTTTGAATCAGATCAGATAATAATCACCGACATAAATCAATAAAATCAATGAATCAACCCCCATCAGCATTAGTATGTTTGCATATGCAGCCAATTTAATACGTTTATATTTGCTTTTATATATGCGTACACAAACAACATACATGGAAACATTCAAACATACATACATACATATATGCGAACACGTGCTTGAAAAAACTACAAGCTGAGTGCGAAACAGAAAGAGACAGAAAACTATTTGTATTGTGTTGTTGTTTTCTAGAATTCGTCAGAAAATTTAGAGAGCGAGAAGCTGGACGCTTGCACTCTATACCGAAATAGCGAGGCTGTGAATTTCACGTTTGGTAGCGCAGTAGGTAGAGATCGATTCTAGAAGTGACATGAACCAAGGTTCAATTCTTGCCGTTGGCAAACTTGAATTTTTTCTTACTGATTCTTTTTTTGGTTCAAATTTTTTTTTAAATTTTATATCCAATTTTTAAAATACATATCTTGAATCCGATATGACGGAGAAAGTAATCAATTAATCTGCAAGGGTATACAAACTTCGGCACGGCCGAAGTTAGCTTCTTTGATTTTTTTTTTTACTATTTTCCAGCAATATTCTGGCTCTTTTATAAGCTATTTCTAGACTAAACTTTACTTCCTTAACGTCATCGTCGATATTATATAGCAGTTTTATTTGAGTGATTTTATTAAAATCTATGAACTGTCTTGGTAATTGTCCAAGAATAGTTCATATGGACAATAATTATGTGCAGCCGATGGTGTTGTGTTAAAACAGTGTATAAAATATTGTATCCCAACATCCCAATTGGTTTTGTCTGCAGATATGTAAGAACGAACGTATTCATTAGATGTTCTATGACTTCAATCTATTGTCCCTAATGTCTGGTGGTGGTGTGCAGTAGACGTTATGTTGTCTATCTTAAGATATTTGCACAAGTCATTAATTATGGATTTTTTATATTCTGTTCCCATGTCCGTAATGAACATCTTCATTTGACCGTACGTCAGAATAAAGTTTTCAAATATAGCTGTTGCTATTGTTTTCGCACTTTTTTCTTAGTTGGTATTGCTACAAGGTATTTCGTTAAGTCGCAGATTAAAGTTGCTGCATATTCGTTTCCTTGTTCGGATTTAGGTAGTGGACCGATCGTATCCACAATTACCCTATCGAAAGCATGTATAGGTGTTTCAGTTTTTATCATAGGGGTCTTTGTATGTTTTGTTGTTTTATTTTTAAGGCATTTTTGACATTTATTAATGTACTCTATGATATATATTTTTTTCATATAATAATATCGTTTTACTTTGGCCAAAGTTTTTGTAATGCTTGTATGACCTCCTCGTATTTCATCGTTATATAATTTAGACAGTATAGCTTCTTGATCTTTTACATTTTCTTTTAGGGTCACCGGCCTGAGTAGCGCTACTCTTAATATTTATATATCTCTTAATATATATTCAATATTTTATTGCCTATATTTTTGAAAGATTCAATTGAAATTACTTCAAAGATCTTTTTGCTCGGTGCCACTTTAAGTTGGCTAATTTTGAGTATACCGGCTTGTATTTGAAGCCTTTTGAAGAACTGACCTAAGTCAAGATTTCCATTGGTGTACAAATAGCTAACATCAATTCTTGCAAATTATTTTCTTTCCATGTTCCGAAAAACTTGTATTGTTTCTTATATGCAAGGCCACGACTTTACTTAATTCGTCATTATAAATGATTTCATATAAGTTGGGCTTATAAGCGTTGATAAGTGCATAGGCAAATATAGTGGTAGTGACTTTCAGGACTCTATTTTTTTTTATGTGTTTTAAATATTTTGTATGTATTTTAAATCTTTAATAGTGATGCGTGAAAGCGCCTCAGCTAAAAAATTGTCTTTTCCGGTCGGGTATTGCTATCCGTGCTATGGCTTCTGACACGAAATTGTCTAGTCCTTTGGTTTTTATAATTGTCATGTTTTATTTATCGAATTCTTTTTTTTCTTGTATATTTTTTTTTCATCTCATTGTCAACGTCTAAATCTAGTTTATTCATCGCTTAAGACTTTGATTGAGATTAAGGAAAGCAAAGCTTGGTTCTCTTTTATTTTGTTTAGTATGTGGATACCTTGCTTTTTTGATTTCTTGTAATTCTCCGTATATACATCAGTACGGCAAATTTTGTTTCGATATTATTATATTTTTTCTTTTTTTTGTTATTTTGCGTTTTATTTCCTCAGAAGTACTAAGGGAACTCATTGTATACTTATTTTGTATACTGTATGTATGAAAAAATACATTGAACTCCTATTTGTTCATGAAAAGACAAATAATATTTTGTTTAATATACATTGTTCTCTTTTTATCTTTTCATAGTTTTTAATTGTTAAAATATTTAATGGGAGAAAAACATTTTTAACTTTGAAAATTTAAAGTTTTATTTAGGCGACAATTTTTTGTAATGAAATTATTACAAGATTTATCAATTAATCATAAACGTTTTATTGCAGCTGAGTATAGTTATTCATTGCCAGAGACATGGAAGTGTTAGTATCGTTTTGTATTTTCCTATTCTGGTTTACACATTTGTAAGACTTGTCAAAAAATTCTTTGATTTGTCGGATATGGTGAGTTAGGGAGCAACTACCCATACCTAAGATTTATTACTATCTTCATTTATTACTTATGTTTATTTTCATATTTATTTTTGTTTTGTTGGTTTTGTTTTTTCAGTAAAAAAAAAATCTCAAGTTTAAGAGCAAAAAGTAAATTACATTTTATATATCTGTTTCTACTGTTTTTTTTTTTCGCGCGAATCCCTACGGATGAAAAATTTGCCACTCCTCCCGCCCAACCGACCGAGGGGCGCAAGCCGTATAACGTACGGCACGAGTCGCGGGGAACACAAAAAAACAGAAAAGTAAACGAAAACTACAGCTACTTACCAGCTAGATAGGAAAGAATAGACGCTTTTAGACTGGGAAGAGAGATCTCTGAAATAATCAGTCGGTAAAGACAATTGTAATCAAAACAAAGAACTCGAAAGGGTTCATTCAAAGAAAAGTTAGTAGTACAGCGTTTAAGAAATAAAGGAAGATAGTTTCTAGTAGGCCTGAAAGGTACAGAGAATTCTACTTGGGTCAATAGATCAGGCAAGCCTACATCACCATTTAGGAGCTTGTGCATAAAAACTACGGCAGGCATTATTCTACGATTTGTAAGGGAGGGGAGGTTAATCAAAAGAAGCCTACTCGAGTACGAGGGAAGCTTGACATTCTGATCCCAGTTCAGAACACGAAGAGCAAATAGTAAAAACTGCTTTGGCACAGATTCAATTCTCATTTGGTGTGACTCATATTGAGGGGTCAATTTATGGTCCATGAGTACACCCAAATCGTTCATTACATTTAGACGTTCTAACGGAGAATTATTTATGAAATAGGTTATAAGTTGAGGACAGTTTCTATTAAATGTCATAACCTTAAACTTTGCAGTGTTTAAATTCAAACGATTGTGTTGACACCAACACTGAAAATTGTTAAGGTCAGCCTGTAATCGACTGGGCGAAACCATATTTTTGAAACTAAGGCATAGCTTAACATCGTCAGCATACATTAGCACTCGAGAATGTAGCATGACGGAGGGAAGATCGTTGATAAAGAGGGTAAAGAGCAGCGGATCCAGATGACTCCCCTGAGGCACCCCGGATGTCACATTGATGCGTTTTGAATAAGAGGACTTAAAAAGAACTTTCTGTGTTCTGTTTGTTAGGTACTCACTAATCCAACTCAGTAATGAAGTTGGAAATCCAATTTCGTTGAGCTTAAAAAGTAATAACTTATGGTTAACAGAGTCAAAAGCTTTACTGAAGTTAGTATATATGACATCAGTTTGTTTGGCTTCTTCAAATCCTTTGATCGTTAATGATGTGAATTCTAAAAGGTTAGTGGTCGTAGATCTACGTTTAACAAAACCATGCCTGTGGGTGAAACTATAGATGTACAGAAATGTTGTAATTGAGAAGTTATTATTTTCTCAAAAGCTTTTGGAATCGCGGACAATTTGGAAATACCCCTATAATTTGACACATTGGACTTATTACCATTTTTGTGGAGATTAATGATAAAAGATTCCTTCCACATAATTGGGAAAGAGGATGTTTCAACAGACAAAGAGATAAATTAAGAATCGGCTTGCATAAAGCATCAGCACAAAATCTTAGTAAACACCCAGGAATCCCGTCAGGCCCCGGTGAGTACACAGCCTTAATTAACTTAAGCACGCTACGAAGCGTACTTTCATCGAAGAAAGGATTGAAAATACCATTAGACCTATTTAAGGATGTTTAGAAAAAATCAGCAAACATATCGGCAATGGCCTGATCAGTGTCAGCTATCTTATTTTCAAAACTTAAACAGGATGGGATGTCTTACGTTTAGTATTGACAAAGTTAAAAAACTGCTTAGGATCATGCGAAAACTGAAGTCTACACCGCCGAAGATAATCCTTATAGCATTTGGTGTTAAGAACCATGAAGTTCGAACGGGCAACAGAATACAGATCAAAATCAGACGGGCGACCTGCTTTTTTGTACTTCTTATAATGTCTTAATTTCATGTTTCATAAGTTAGACAACTCCCGAGTGAACCAGGGCGGTCTGTTAGACCGAACCGATTTCACGAGAGGAATACAAACTTTAAAAAACGAGTCAAGCGCATTATAAAAGTATTGAATAGCGGTATCCATATGTGTGCAACTATACAAATATGACCAATCATTATTAAGAATGAGATTAGTAAGTCTGACAAAGTCAGCCTTACGAAAACAGCGAATTTTTGAGACCGAATTAGTACAAGAAATCGGCTCATGAAATGAAAGGTCAATAGCTACATTTAATGTAGTATGAAATTTGTCTTCTGGAAGAACCAGTGGGTCAATCCTGGAAACAACACTGTTGGAGGAATCAAATACAAATATGAGATCAAGTAATTTCTCATGTGAATTACGCACAGGATTTACCTGGCTTAAGGATAAGCCAAAAAGACCATCAACGAAGCAATGGGACAACGAGGGCAGCATCATGGACGATGCCTCAGGGACCCATGAAATATCTGGTCGATTAAAATGTCCAAGAACGATAAGTGAATCTCTATCGAACATCACTTCGGAAACAGCATGAATGGCGTGCAAGTGTTTATTGTATATTTCCAAATCGGACACAGGTGAGATATACGAACAAGTAACATAGGTGTGAAATGATTTAAACAAGATCTTAACACTGATGAATTCGATTTCATGAGTGAAAGATAACTGCATTAGTTCAGAAGGAAGGGCTGAATCGACAGCAATTAACACACCACCACTATTGCGGATTATCCGATCTCTCCCATAAATTGAATAATTTGTGCAAAGAACTGAAGCATCAGGAATGTCTGGCTTCAGCCACGTCTCAGTAAAGGCAAGAACATGAAAATTAAACGATACGCTGTCTAAATAAAGTTTAGACAGCTTAGATTTTAGCCCTCTAACATTCTGATAGGCCAGAGTGAGGGCTGAGATTAGTTTTTTGGAAGATACAGATGAAGAAGCTTTATGTTTGTTAGTCACTAAGGTGGATGCAGAAGGCAATCGAATTGGAGACCGATTTTTCTTGTTTACCGTGTACTCTTTTACTATAAGATGTTCCGGCCAAAAATCACTTCTACAGATTCGTTCAAAATGATTTGGCGCAACACTTATCTTAAAGGACGAAATGTCCCGGGTGTATGAAAATTTAAATTTTTTCACCACTAAATTTGAGGCTGGAATTCGTGCCCGGATATGGGCCAAAACATCATCTGATGTCGTATTAGGGTCAAGCCTCGAAACAAATATTTGTTTTTCAGGTGGAATACCGACGAGAGAACTTGACAAACTGTTTGTGGTAGCAGCCGCAGCATTTTGTACTGAGGCAGCCGTGGCAGCCAATGCTTTACGAGCACCTCTCGTCAGTATTTGGTTGGGAATATCCCTAGCAGAGGATATTCCCCCGGACGTTTCGGAAACTACACCTGTTATCTTGGTAGCAAGTGGAACACCAATACCAGGGGAAATGGCAATGGGATCCTCACTAACAGATGGTATCGGACTCTTAAAAGATATCAGTTGCTGTACATTCGGCGTAGTTGGACAACTGAGAGTACTCGAGATGGCGATAAGAGATGCTGGCGGACCCGGGGATAAGTTCCTAGGGATGGTCTTCTTCCGTTTCGGGGATTCGTTTAGCAGTTTGAAACTAGTAAACTGAGTTTCTAACAATGAAAACTCATCCCGAATCTTGTTAAGACCAGCTGAAACGGTTTTAAATCCTTCACGAGTTCGCCTCATGAAAAACGCATCTCCAATTCGGCATCTCGACAAGCCTCGCAGCTCCATTTCAGGCCTCCACCAATGCAAAGACTGTCCTTTACCTTGGCAGTATAACCGGCACACTTAAAGTGCATTACATTGTCACACAGCAATCAAAGCAAAAAATCATCCTGGCATTTCTGGGGATGTGGGCACTGTTTGTATGAGCAGACCGACATTTCTTTATTAATTTTTATTACTGTAAATATTATTAATGAAATAAAAGAATTAAATAGAATTTATTTTAAATTTTATTAAAAGGCGTACACAAACCCAAAGTTAACACAAGGGTTAAGCTACAGCAGTTTGCACTCAAAAAGAAAGAGAAGAGTTAGTATATTTAAGAGCGCGCAACACTAACTGATATGCCGAACGCGGGATTAAACGACGCGAGAATAACGGGCGCTATCACTGGCAATAGGTAAGAAAGAGAGAAAAGAAAACAAAAACGAAAATAGAGAGCAAAATTATCAAGGCAGCCACAAACAAAACAACACAAATATAAGCGGGAGAGCGCGAGTGCATGCAAAATAAAACGGAGACAAAAATCGAAGAATATTCATAAACAACAAAACTTTTTCGGTTTTGTTGTTAGTTTAAAAGCAAAAAGTAAAATAACTTTAATTTATGCTTCGCAACAAACAAAAAGCGAGAATTTTATTCAGTTCACAATGTGGTGCACAAGAATATTTATATTTTTAAGTAAAATGATTTAAAAAATAGACCGTAATGAGTTAAAGTGAGAGCGCAAAAAAAAACACGATCAGCTAGGTTGAACGACGAACGTTTTCTACTGCTTCGCTTTTCATTTGAATTTGTTGGTTCTTTTCGTTTTTTATATTTTGTACGTTTTTTTTTTTTTTGTATTAATTGCTTTACATTTGTTTTACATTACCTACCAATTTGGTCGTATAGCTTTACGGGCTATACTGCTATTGCGCAGAGAAGATTCCGCACAATTTTACAAAGATTTTCTTATAAGTATATTCTATTATGTTATATTATATTAAACATATTTTTCTTAAACGGTGTGCGCTCTGTGAAGCGCTGTCGGATCTCTTCTCCTTGGTCCGGCTTGATACGCCAGACGGAACCGGTGCTGGCTGCACAGGCTTTTTTTTCTTCTCTTTTATTTGTGGTATGTTTTTTCTACCAGCATTAGCTGGTCGTCGCCGGTTGGCTCGCTGATGCTCCCTCTTAGGTGTAAACGGCGGCCTGCCTTTCACACTTGTTGTTTCTGCTTCGGTGTTGTGTTGGGTCATCAGGGTCTTATTCCTTTTAGAAACACCTCCAGGTACTCCTGGTTGGGAGGTGCTTCCCTTTGCTCAATAGGAGCAGTATTGGGGCAATGGTCTTTCATATATTTGGCTTGACTTGGTACGTCAAGCGGTGCCGGTGCTGGTCTTCAGGACTCTATTTTTTTTTATGTGTTTTAAATATTTTGTATGTATTTTAAATCTTTAATAGTGAAATGGTCTTTTCCGGTCGGGTATTGCTATCCGTGCTATGGCTTCTGACACGAAATTGTCTAGTCCTTTGGTTTTTATAATTGTCATGTTTTATTTATCGAATTCTTTTTTTTCTTGTATATTTTTTTTTCATCTCATTGTCAACGTCTAAATCTAGTTTATTCATCGCTTAAGACTTTGATTGAGATTAAGGAAAGCAAAGCTTGGTTCTCTTTTATTTTGTTTAGTATGTGGATACCTTGCTTTTTTGATTCTTGTAATTCTCCGTATATGCATCAGTACGGCAAATTTTGTTTCGATATTATTATATTTTTTCTTTTTTTTGTTATTTTGCGTTTTATTTCCTCAGAAGTACTAAGGGAACTCATTGTATACTTATTTTGTATACTGTATGTATGAAAAAATACATTGAACTCCTATTTGTTCATGAAAAGACAAATAATATTTTGTTTAATATACATTGTTCTCTTTTTATCTTTTCATAGTTTTTAATTGTTAAAATATTTAATGTGAGAAAAACATTTTTTTTTCGAGCGAATCCCAACGGATGCAAAATTTGCCACTCCTCCCGCCCAACCGACCGAGGGGCGCAAGCCGTATAACGTACGGCACGAGTCGCGGCACAAACAGACAAGTAAACGAAAACTACAGCTACTTACGAGCTAGATAGGAAAGAATAGACGCTTTAAGACTGGGAAGAGAGATCTCTGAAATAATCAGTCGGTAAAGACAATTGTAATCAAAACAAAGAACTCGAAAGGGTTCATTTAAAGAAAAGTTAGTAGTACAGTGTTTAAGGAATAAAGGAAGATAGTTTCTAGTAGGCCTGAAAGGTACAGAGAATTCTACTTGGGTCAATAGATCAGGCAAGTCTACATCACCATTTAGGAGCTTGTGCATAAAAACTACGCCAAGCAATTTTCTACGATTAGTAAGGGAGGGGAGGTTAATCAAAAGAAGCCTACTCGAGTACGAGGGAAGCGTGACATTCTGATCCCAGTTCAGAACACGAAGAGCAAATAGTAAAAACTGCTTTTGCACAGATTCAATTCTCATTTGGTGTGACTCATATTGAGGGGACCAAACACAATATCCGTATTCCAAAATGGTGCGAACCAAAGAGGTAAAGAGGATTTTTGTAGTATAAGGATCATCAAATTGTTTTGACCATCTCTTTCTAAATCCGAGAACACCCATTGCTTTGCCAACAATTATGGAAACATGGGAGTTGAAAGTCAATTTATGGTCCATAATACACCCAAATCGTTCATTACATTTAGACGTTCTAACGGAGAATTATTTATGAAATAGGTTATAAGTTGAGGACAGTTTCTATTAAATGTCATAACCTTAAACTTTGCAGTGTTTAAATTCAAACGATTGTGTTGACACCAACACTGAAAATTGTTAAGGTCAGCCTGTAATCGACTGGGCGAAACCATATTTTTGAAACTAAGGCATAGCTTAACATCGTCAGCATACATTAGCACTCGAGAATGTAGCATGACGGAGGGAAGATCGTTGATAAAGAGGGTAAAGAGCAGCGGATCCAGATGACTCCCCTGAGGCACCCCGGATGTCACATTGATGCGTTTTGAATAAGAAGACTTAAAAAGAACTTTCTGTGTTCTGTTTGTTAGGTACTCACTAATCCAACTCAGTAATGAAGTTGGAAATCCAATTTCGTTGAGCTTAAAAAGTAATAACTTATGGTTAACAGAGTCAAAAGCTTTACTGAAGTTAGTATATATGACATCAGTTTGCTTGGCTTCTTCAAATCCTTTGATCGTTAATGATGTGAATTCTAAAAGGTTAGTGGTCGTAGATCTACGTTTAACAAAACCATGCCTGTGGGTGAAACTATAGATGTACAGAAATGTTGTAATTGAGAAGTTATTATTTTCTCAAAAGCTTTTGGAATCGCGGACAATTTGGAAATACCCCTATAATTTGACACATTGGACTTATTACCATTTTTGTGGAGATTAATGATAAAAGATTCCTTCCACATAATTGGGAAAGAGGATGTTTCAACAGACAAAGAGATAAATTAAGAATCGGCTTGCATAAAGCATCAGCACAAAATCTTAGTAAACACCCAGGAATCCCGTCAGGCCCCGGTGAGTACACAGCCTTAATTAACTTAAGCACGCTAAGGAGCGTACTTTCATCGAAGAAAGGATTGAAAATACCATTAGACCTATTTAACTCATAAGGATACGAAATGTTCCCACTATATTCCGATGCGGAATAGGATGTTTAGAAAAAATCAGCAAACATATCGGCAATGGCCTGATCAGTGTCAGCTATTTTATTTTCAAAACTTAAACAGGATGGGATGTCTTACGTTTAGTATTGACAAAGTTAAAAAACTGCTTAGGATCATGCGAAAACTGAAGTCTACACCGCCGAAGATAATCCTTATAGCATTTGGTGTTAAGAACCATAAAGTTCGAACGGGCAACAGAATACAGATCAAAATCAGACGGGCGACCTGCTTTTTTGTACTTCCTATAATGTCTTGTTTTAATCTTCCTTAGGTTAGACAACTCCCGAGTGAACCAGGGCGGTCTGTTAGACCGAACCGATTTCACGAGAGGAATACAAACTTTAAAAAACGAGTCAAGCGCATTATAAAAGTATTGAATAGCGGTATCCATATGTGTGCAACTATACAAATATGACCAATCATTATTAAGAATGAGATTAGTAAGTCTGACAAAGTCAGCCTTACGAAAACAGCGAATTTTTGAGACCGAATTAGTACAAGAAATCGGCTCATGAAATGAAAGGTCAATAGCTACATTTAATGTAGTATGAAATTTGTCTTCTGGAAGAACCAGTGGGTCAATCCTGGAAACAACACTGTTGGAGGAATCAAATACAAATATGAGATCAAGTAATTTCTCATGTGAATTACGCACAGGATTTACCTGGCTTAAGGATAAGCCAAAAAGACCATCAACGAAGCAATGGGACAACGAGGGCAGCATCATGGACGATGCCTCAGGGACCCATGAAATATCTGGTCGATTAAAATGTCCAAGAACGATAAGTGAATCTCTATCGAACATCACTTCGGAAACAGCATGAATGGCGTGCAAGTGTTTATTGTATATTTCCAAATCGGACACAGGTGAGATATACGAACAAGTAACATAGGTGTAAAATGATTTAAACAAGATCTTAACACTGATGAATTCGATTTCATGAGTGAAAGATAACTGCATTAGTTCAGAAGGAAGGGCTGAATCGACAGCAATTAACACACCACCACTATTGCGGATTATCCGATCTCTCCCATAAATTGAATAATTTGTGCAAAGAACTGAAGCATCAGGAATGTCTGGCTTCAGCCACGTCTCAGTAAAGGCAAGAACATGAAAATTAAACGATACGCTGTCTAAATAAAGTTTAGACAGCTTAGATTTTAGCCCTCTAACATTCTGATAGGCCAGAGTGAGGGCTGAGATTAGTTTTTTGGAAGATACAGATGAAGAAGCTTTATGTTTGTTAGTCACTAAGGTGGATGCAGAAGGCAATCGAATTGGAGACCGATTTTTCTTTTTTACCGTGTACTCTTTTACTATAAGATGTTCCGGCCAAAAATCACTTCTACAGATTCGTTCAAAATGATTTGGCGCAACACTTATCTTAAAGGACGAAATGTCCCGGGTGTATGAAAATTTAAATTTTTTCACCACTAAATTTGAGGCTGGAATTCGTGCCCGGATATGGGCCAAAACATCATCTGATGTCGTATTAGGGTCAAGCCTCGAAACAAATATTTGTTTTTCAGGTGGAATACCGACGAGAGAACTTGACAAACTGTTTGTGGTAGCAGCCGCAGCATTTTGTACTGAGGCTGCCGTGGCAGCCAATGCTTTCCGAGCACCTCTCGTCAGTATTTGGCTGGGAATATCCCTAGCAGAGGATATGGTAGCAAGTGGAACACCAATACCAGGGGAAATGGCAATGGGATGCTCACTAACAGATGGTATCGGACTCTTAAAAGATATCAGTTGCTGTACATTCGGCGTAGTTGGACAACTGAGAGTACTCGAGATGGCGATAAGAGATGCTGGCGGACCCGGGGATAAGTTCCTAGGGATGGTCTTCTTCCGTTTCGGGGATTCGTTTAGCAGTTTGAAACTAGTAAACTGAATTTCTAACAATGAAAACTCATCCCGAATCTTGTTAAGACCAGCTGAAACGGTTTTAAATCCTTCACGAGTTCGCCTCATGAAAAAACGCATCTCCAATTCACGGCATCACGGCAAGCCTCGCAGCTCCATTTCAGGCCTCCACCAATGCAAAGACTGTCCTTTACCTTGGCAGTATAACCGGCACACTTAAAGTGCATTACATTGTCACACAGCAAACAAAGCAAAAAATCATCCTGGCATTTCTGGGGATGTGGGCACTGTTTGTATGAGCAGACCGACATTTCTTTATTAATTTTTATTACTGTAAATATTATTAATGAAATAAAAGAATTAAATAGAATTTATTTTAAATTTTATTAAAAGGCGTACACAAACCCAAAGTTAACACAAGGGTTAAGCTACAGCAGTTTGCACTCAAAAAGAAAGAGAAGAGTTAGTATATTTAAGAGCGCGCAACACTAACTGATATGCCGAACGCGGGATTAAACGACGCGAGAATAACGGGCGCTATCACTGGCAATAGGTAAGAAAGAGAGAAAAGAAAACAAAAACGAAAATAGAGAGCAAAATTATCAAGGCAGCCACAAACAAAACAACACAAATATAAGCGGGAGAGCGCGAGTGCATGCATAATAATAACGGAGACAAAAATCGAAGAATATTCATAAACAACAACAAAACTTTTTCGGTTTTGTTGTTAGTTTAAAAGCAAAAAGTAAAATAACTTTAATTTATGCTTCGCAACAAACAAAAAGCGAGAATTTTATTCAGTTCACAATGTGGTGCACAAGAATATTTATATTTTTAAGTAAAATGATTTAAAAAATAGACCGTAATGAGTTAAAGTGAGAGCGCAAAAAAAAACACGATCAGCTAGGTTGAACGACGAACGTTTTCTACTGCTTCGCTTTTCATTTGAATTTGTTGGTTCTTTTCGTTTTTTATATTTTGTACGTTTTTTTTTTGTATTAATTGCTTTACATTTGTTTTACATTACCTACCAATTTGGTCGTATAGCTTTACGGGCTATACTGCTATTGCGCAGAGAAGATTCCGCACAATTTTACAAAGATTTTCTTATAAGTATATTCTATTATGTTATATTATATTAAACATATTTTTCTTAAACGGTGTGCGCTCTGTGAAGCGTTGTCGGATCTCTTCTCCTTGGTCCGGCTTGATACGCCAGACGGAACCGGTGCTGGCTGCACAGGCTTTTTTTCTTCTCTTTTATTTGTGGTATGTTTTTTCTACCAGCATTAGCTGGTCGTCGCCGGTTGGCTCGCTGATGCTCCCTCTTAGGTGTAAACGGCGGCCTGCCTTTCACACTTGTTGTTTCTGCTTCGTTGTTGTGTTGGGTCATCAGGGTCTTATTCCTTTTAGAAACACCTCCAGGTACTCCTGGTTGGGAGGTGCTTCCCTTTGCTCAATAGGAGCAGTATTGGGGCAATGGTCTTTCATATATTTGGCTTGACTTGGTACGTCAAGCGGTGCCGGTGCTGGTCTTCGCACAGGTCATATTTATTTTGTCTCGTTTTCCTTCACATTCGCTTTTTCTGGTATTGAACGGTGTTTGTGTTCTTTTTCTTTATGGATTAGCGCTTTTTCTTAATTGTCACCTTGTGTAGAACATTTAAACAAAACGTTTAAACATCATATTGTTGTTTTTGTTTTGCAACTTATTTAAGCCATTTTTTTTTTGGTACAATAACCAATTTTTTTGGGCAAGTGGGCAGTTGAATTTGAGCAGCCGGCGAACAAGATCTTAAGATGCCATTATTAATGTATTCAAATTATTAATGTATTAAAATTGTGGGTTTTCAGTTTGAAGTTCTTTTATTGAATGAATCTTAATTCTTCAACAATATTTGAGTACAGCTAAGACCGCGAGACTGCGCTGCTTATGTATAAATACTTATGCTGACGAAAAGTCGCCGTAAGGAGAGGATGTATAATGTTGACTCGGTGACAGAGTCGTTGCGCTTGTTAAATATGCCGACTTAGCACTGTCCACTTCCATGCATATTATTCCGAAAATGCATGTTACTTGGATTGTATATTTATATTGCAACTAAGTGCTACAATATATTTGTAATAATATTTGAATATGTGAACATGCTACAGTCCGTATTAACTTGCTTACGGTAGATTACCAAGGCAATTTAACAGTTTAAAAAAAAATAGATCTTATATATAATTTAGATGATTATGGAAAAGAGTTTAAATTTAAATTACAAATAGTTAAGTTGCAAATAGTCACAAGTTAGCGAATCAGTATTTAGGACCCTACAAAGTAATAAAAATAGAAGATAGAAACAATATCATAATAAACATAGGAAAAAAGAAACCACACTGTCGTCAATAAGAATAAGGATAGTTATTCAAAATTAAGTTAATGAACAAAAAAAAATTTTTTTATATATGCAACAATTTTGTGTCACGGCTTTTACAGCTGTTGTAATGGTGTATTTATTGGCAAGTGCTTCGAAAGCGACCTTCACTGACATAGGCTTTTTGATGTATTCGTTAGCCGTTTTATTTCTTCGCTGCAGATTAACAAGCTTAGCAGATATTCTTTTTACTGATTCTCCTTTCATTGCTTTTGATAACTGAGTAATGTTTTCTGTTATTGTTTGCCCATTGTTAATTAAATTCCTCGCATGGCTTTTGAGATTTGTTTTAGCAAGGCTTATGGCTCTCATTTGCGCCTTTATGGTTTCCAAAAACTTTGTAAATTTTCTGGCTTGTATCAAACTCTGGTATCCGATATGTGGCTAGTCTGATAAATTCTATTACTGTATATGCCATTTCTGTGTTTGTAATTGCGTATTATCAAGAAACAAAATTGCAATTAATCACTTTTCTTTCCAATGACAAGCTTTAATTGCACTTTTAGCAATTCGAAGATCGGTTTTCGATATCCGTAATTATATATTTTATTCCTTGCACATCGATGAAAGATTTGTTCTTGTTTTGTTCTTGATTTGTTCGAGTAACAGTTCTTGGCTTGTGAAAATGTCAAGCTGTCTAAATATATCTCTTTTTTCTTTTCGATTTCTTTTTCTTTTTTTTTTTAATTTTTCAAATTATATTTTTCTCCTTTTTTTTAGCAAAATCTTTTATTATTATTATTTTTGAATTTTTAATTTTAATTTTTCAGTTGGTTTTTTTTTAAATTTTATTCTCTTTTTTGAAATGTTATGTGTTCAAGGTTGATCAGACTCTGTTTCATGAAACGTTTAGTTCATGTTTATTTTTAATCAATCTTCATTAACTCTCTGTTCTTCTTCTTACTATCTCTTATGAAAATGTCATCATTAACTCCAATTTCTATCAGCTCAAATGGACCCAAATATGTATGTTCAAGTTTAAGGCTGGTTTCATTCTTCAATAAAACTTGGTCTCCCACTTCAATGTTTAAGTCTTTCGTATTTTTATCATAATACGTTTTTTGTTTATGTTTATCATTTTATATAATATGTTTCATATGTTTTCTGTTTATGTTTATCATTTTCTAAAAATATGCGAGTTCTTTTATGTTTTTAATCTAAGTTTAACTTTCTAGCGTAATCATTTGTATCATTGATTGGATCTATTCTATCTATGCTATTAAAATGTTTTGGTATATTAGATTATTTGCCCTGTATTCACATGGACCATAACTACGTGCCATAGATGGTGTAATGTTAAAACGGAAAAGGAAATATGTTAACCATACATCCCAATCTGTTTTGTCAATTGACAATTCACAGTTAAATTTCTACGACTACTTTCCATTGTTCCTAGGGTCTGGTGATGGTGCGCTATTGACGTTTTTGCACATCTACGTATGTGCTCTTTGACATGACGAGTCATGTTTTTCCAATAGTGTCTCTTTATTTTGACTAATGTTCTTGATATGCCAGTATGGCCACCTTGTATAGGATCATAATAATATGTATACATTATACCTTCTTTATCTTTATACCCTTGCAGAGGGTATAATTAAATTGGTCAGATGTTTGTAACGCATAGAAATAATCGTTTCCGACCCCATAAAGTATATATATTCTTGATCAGTATCGAAAGCCGAGTCGATATGACCATGTCCGTCTGTCCGTCTGTCTGTTTCTACATACTTAATCGATCTTAAATTTTGAGCTACGTGAATAGAAGTTATATCATTCTGTCCGTTGATGTTGCAAGCAAATCAAGTTTAAAGATTGGTAGGATCGGACAACTATAAGTTATAGAAAAATAGGAAAGATCAGAGGTACCTCGGTCAAAATGTGAGTTGTTCAAAACAGTTCTTGTGAGAAAAACTTTTTTGTTTTTTAAGATATCTCAACCAAATTTGGCACATAGATGACAATTCTACTTTTACACCTTACCTTGAATCAGATCGGATAATAAACACCGACATAAATCAATAAAATCAATGAATCAACCCCCATCAGCATCAGTATGTATGCATATGCAGCCAATTAAATACGTTTATATTTGCTTTTATATATGCGTACACAAACAACATACATGGAAACATACAAACATACATACATACATACATATATGCGAACACGTGCTTGAAAAAACTACAAGCTGAGTGCGAAACAGCAAGAGACAGAAAACTATTTGTATTGTGTTGTTGTTTTCTAGAATTCGTCAGAAAATTTAGAGAGCGAGAAGCTGGACGTTTGGTAGCGCAATAGGTAGAGATCGGTTCTAGAAATGACGTGAGCGGAGGTTCAAATCCGGCCGTTGGCAAACTCGAATTTTTTCTTACTGTTTCTTTTTTTGATTCAAATTTTTTTTAAATTTTATATTTCCAATTTTTAAAATATCTTGAATCCGATATGACGGAGAAAGTAATCAATTAATCTGCAAGGGTATACAAACTTCGGCACGGCCGAAGTTAGCTTCTTTGATATTTTTATTTTAAGATAATGATTACCGGTTGGAGTAGCGCTACTCTTAATGCCTATTTTTTAAAGGATTCTATTGAAACAGTTTCAAAGATCTTTTCACTCAGTGCCAAGTTGAGTTGAGCGATATCAAGTATACCGACTTGTTTTTCAAGCCTTTGAAAGAATTGACCTAAATCAAGATTTCCATTGGTATACAGATCGCCAACAGCAGTTCTGGCTATAAATCTTTCCTTCTTCCATGTTTAACTAAACATAAATAAATTGTTATGTGAAAAGTCAATACTTTCCACACTTCATCATTGCAAATGGCTTTATGTACGTTGGGCTAAGAAGCATTATAAGAAACATGGCTAAGCATGGTTTCATTTTTGCTCTCTAGCGAGAGATTATTATATAACTTTTTTGCCTGACAGTGATTTCCAGGACAATATTTTGTATGTCTTTTAGGTCGGATATTGTTATCCCGGACAAGGCCACATAATTTTCTTTTCCCTTTAAGTAATCCACATTAAAGTCATATTCCTCTAATTCTAGTCTCATTCGTGTTAATTTACAACTTGGGTTAATAATCGAAAATAGATAGGTTAGTGGTCAGTTTTTACTGTAAAATGTTTTCCATAGATATATGGTCGAAAATATTCTTGTTCTGTAGTGCTCTTATTGTTTTCACCTTTCGTGAAATGAATTTCTGCTTATTCTTGTTCTGTAGTGATCTTATTGCTTTCACCTTTCATAAATGCTCTTGTTGCATATGCAGTCGGAAGCTGAAATCCATTATGGTTTTGATTTAAACCCGCTCCACATGCTTGTTTGCTTGTGTTACCGCGTAAGCTTATTAGAAACCCTTGCGGCATGCTGGCCCCTGTTAATAGAACAGCTGATCCGATGACTTGGAGTTGGTATAGAAGCGAATTGCTAGAAGAACCGTTTACCAATGAAGCTGTAAAGTAGAGTGAGACGAACCCGTGTGAGAAAGATAAAGGCATGGAAATTTTCAATTCGACACACAGTCAGTTGTTACTAAGCAGCGGAGTTTGGCACGCGTTTTTTATACCCTTGCAGAGGGTATATTAATTTTGGTCAGAAGTTTGCAACGCACAGAAGGAAGCATCTCCGACTATATAAAGTATATATATTCTTGATCAGCATGAATAGCCGAGTCGATATGACCATGTCCGTCTGTCCGTCTGTCCGTCTGTCTGGATCAACAGCTTCTCCTCCGAGACCATAAGAGCTACAGAGCTGAAATTTTCAGCATAGGCTCCTTTTGCTGCAGGCATTGTATATCTCGGAATCATCCCGATCGGACGACTATATCATATAGCTCCCATAGGAACGATCGGTCAGGAATAAGCTTTATCCTCAATAACTCTGTTGTTTTTTAACCGAATGCCACGAAATTTGATATTTATGAGTTTAATATGCTTCTTGATACTTCAACCAAGTCTGATCAGAATCGGTTGGCTATATCATATAGCTCCCATAGGACCGATCGGTCATGAATAAGGCTTATCCTCAATAACTTTGTTGTTTTTCAACCGAATGCCACGAAATTTGATATTTATGAGTTTAATATGCTTCTTGATACTTCAACCAAGTCTGATCAGAATCGGTTGGCTATATCATATAGCTGCTATAGGAACAATCGGTACAAAAAAAAATTTTGTATGAAAAATTTTTTTCCTTAAGCTCAAAATTTTGAATTTGTAAATTTGGTATGTTTAATTTACAATAATGCTTCTGGTGAATTATATAGAAAAAATCTGCAAGGGTATACGAACTTCGGCACGGCTGAAGTTAGTCCATCTTTCTAGTTAATATTACAATATTACATTGTTACATTACATATTCACGAATACCTTTATTATAAACCTAACCAAATGTTTAATGAAGTGTCTGTAGTAATTACAGAATGCATTAAAACGTCTCGCATGGTCCGTATCATGTGTATCTGAGTAATTCATGATGACATCATATTTCTTGTCATCTGGTAGAATACCATTATCATTACACTTATGACTTAGAAATGTCACTTCGTGCATAAAGAAAGGACATTTTTCTGGATGTAGTTTAAGATTGTGTTTTCTGCACAAGTCAAAAACATTTGTTAAGTTTTTGATAATGTGTTTTTTGGAGCAACCGATGACAATTAAGTCATCCATGTACAAGAAAGCTTGTGAAGGGTCTAATCCAGAAAAAACTATTGTCATCATCCTTTGAAAAAAATTTGGCGCTATTTTTAAACCAAATGGTAATCGTGGGAAACGGTATGAGGCATTGCTCGTTGAAAAGGACGTTATATTTTTCTAGTTCCATTTGATGAAATCCCGACTTTAAATCAAGACATGAAAAATATTTTGCTCGACCCAATTGATCTAGAATGTCATCACCAATTTGTTGTACAATTCTTTTTATTGAGTTTTAAATTGTATTGGAAAATTTTTCTTTAAATGTGATAGAACTTTTTCGTTTCTATTGTTTAGGTTGTTTTGAACTACTTTTGGATTTCATGATTAGGTATATAAATGAAATGGTCTTTTGAATTTACATTAATATTCCTTATTACTTCAGATCTTGCTGGTAGAATCAGGGAGTTATTACCAGAACTATATGTTATTGGAACATAAATTGGATGATTTAGATTTTGAGGTCAAAGTATGAAACAGTCCTCTGTTGGTTTGCAATCTAGTAGACAATTAAATTTTTTTTTAAATCAATGCCTATAATTCCATCACATGATATTGCGAAGTTTTGATTTACTACATTTAATTCGTGTGGAATTATGTATTGTTTAAATTGAAGATCTACTAGAGTAGTGCCTTTGGACTTAATTCCCCCTTGGCCTATTCCTTGTATATTTATAGTTTTACGTTCAGAAATTCTATCAAAATTATCGAAAGTAATTATAGAATTGAGATTTCTGCACCTGTGAAAAAGCGATGGAGTGATAGCTTGTTGACTGCGGATTAGGTTGTAGCTCGATCTGATTAGTATCCATTAATACTGACTCATCAAATCTGGCTGGTGTGTTAATTATATTCGGGACAAATACTTGTAAGCTATGTCTCGCTGATATAAATAGCCGAGTCGATATGACCATGTAAATAAAAGTCGTATCATTCTGTTCATTGATGATTTATTCAAATCAAGTTTAAAGATTGGTCGGATCGGACAACTATAAGGTATAGAAAAATAGGGAAGATCAGAGGTAGTTTTTCCTTTTTTTTTTTTTTCGCGCGAATCCCAACGGGTGCACTAAGTGCCCACACCTCCCGCCCAACCGACCGAGGGGCGCATACCGCATAACGTGCGGCTCGAGACGCGGGAAGAAGATCACAAAACACAGACAAATAAACGAATTCTACATCTAGTTACGAACTAAATCAGATAAGTTTTTAGTAAAGGAAGAGAGAGCTCAGAACTGATTACACTGTAAAGGCGGTTGTAATCAGAACAAAGGACTCGAAAAGGTTCATGCATAGCATAGTTTGTAGAACAGCGTGGAAGTGATAGAGGTATGAAAGTTCTAGTAGGTCTACAAGGAACAGATAAAGCTACGCGGCTCAATAGCTCAGGGGAGTCTATATCACCATTAAGGAGCTTGTGGATGAAGATCACGCCAAGCATTACTCTACGGTTATTTAGAGAAGGTAGGTTAAGTAAAAGAAGTCTACTAGAGTACGATGGTAAATTGATATTGCGATCCCAGTTCAGACCACGAAGAGCAAAGAGTAGGAACTGCTTTTGGACAGATTCATTTCTTGCTTGGTGTGAGTCATATTGAGGTGCCCATATGCAAGATCCATACTCAAGGATAGGACGGACCAATAAAGTGAAGAGAATTTTGGTTGTGTAAGGGTCATTAAATTCCTTTGACCATCTTTTTACAAACCCAAGAACTCCCATAGCTTTGCCGACAGTAGTGGAAATATGAGACTTAAAAGATAACTTTCGGACCATGAGGACACCCAAGTCATTCATCTCATCGAGGCGTTTTAAAGGACTATTATTAAGAAAATATGTCACGATCTGTGGAGTATTTCTGAAAAAAGTTAATACACTACATTTAGAAGTGTTGAGGTTGAGCAAGTTAAGTCCACACCAAGACTCGAAGTTGTGAAGGTCAGATTGCAACCGAAATGGGGAGGCCATGTCCTTAAAACTATGACAAATCTTAACGTCATCCGCGTACATAAAGACTCGAGAGTGATTTATGACTGAGGAAGATCGTTTATGAATAATGTGAAAAGCAAAGGTCCCAGATGACTGCCCTGAGGCACTCCCGAAGTCACATGGATGGACCTAGAATATGAAGACTTGAAAAGAACCTTTTGAGTTCTTTTTGTCAGATATTCTCGAATCCAACAAAGTAAAGGGCTTGCAAAGCCAATATTACTTAACTTAAGAAGAAGTAGCGCATGATTAACAGAATCAAAAGCCTTACTGAAATCAGTGTAAACGACATCAGTTTGCCTTGCATTCTTAAATCCTGCGATCGTCAAAGATGTAAATTCTAATAGGTTAGTGGTTGTAGATCTATGTTTCACAAACCCATGCTGAGTTGGTGAAATAATAGAGCTACAAAAATGTTGCAATTGAGAAGTAATTATCTTTTCAAACGCTTTAGGAATAGCGGACAATTTAGAGATACCCCTATAGTTCGTTGCATCGGATTTCCTACCATTCTTATAAAGAGGAATGATATAGGATTTCTTTCAAATAAATGGAAAAGTTGAAGAGTTAACGGACAATACAAAAAGTTTTAAAATTGGCTTACATAGAGCCTCTGCGCAAAATCTGAGTACACAGCCTGGTATCCCATCGGGGCCAGGAGAGTACACTGGTTTTACTAAATTAAGCACGCTAAGTAGCGAACTTTCATCAATCAAAGGATTATAGATACAATTAGACTTTTTCAACTGGTAAGGATACGAAAGATTCGCTTGATATTCCGTGGAGGAATAAGTTGTTTTAAAAAAATCAGCAAACAAATCAGCAATTTCTTGATCAGTGTCCGCTGTATTATTTTCAGAAGAAATTCGGGATGGAAGGACGGACGTCTTACGTTTAGAATTGATAAAGTTATAGAATAATTTCGGATTTTGTGAAAACTCAAATTTGCAACGCTGAAGGTAGTTCTTATAACATTGCGTGTTAAGCCTCATAAAATCCGAGCGTGCGACTATATAACGAGCGAAATCAGAGGGACGACATGATTTCTTGTACTTTTTATAATATCTCGATTTCACGTTCTTTAAGTTAGATAACTCACGAGAAAACCAGGGGGTCGATGAGACAACACTGACATCCTGCATGGGACACAAACCCTAAGAAGCGAATCGAGAGTATTGTAAAAAATAGAAATAGCTAGATCCATGTCTGACCAATTGTATAAAGGGGACCAATCTGTTGAAAGAATAAGCTCATTCAATTTAAGAAAGTTGGCTTAATGAAAGTTACGTGATCTAGGCTTTGTATTAACACCAACAATTGATGCTCGAAAAGGTAGATCGATTGTCAATTCTAAGGTGGGGTGAAATTTATCTTCCGGGAGGGCTAGAGGGTCAGTTCTAGAAACAGCGCAGTTGGAAGAACCAATCACAAATATTAGATCCAAAGATCTTCCATTCCGGACAGAGTTTATCTGGGCCAAGGATAATTCAAAAAGGCCATCAATAATAGAATGTGACGTAGAAGAAAACAACGAAGCAGATTCATCTGAAGGTGACCATTGAATTTCAGGCAAATTAAAATCACCAAGAGCAATTAAGATGTCTCTACCTGATAGCAAAGAAGCAAAGAAGAAACACATTGAATTGACTCTAGATGTTTGTTATATACTGGCATGTCGGATTGTGGCGGAATGTAGGAACATGTTACGTAGGCGGAAAACGACTTGAGTCTAACCTTAACTCCAACAAACTCAATTTCCTGAAATTCAGGAGAATGAATAATGTCAGAAGGTAAGGTAGAGTCAACTGCTATTAAAACTCCTCCACCTACGCGATTGGTCCGATCACGCCTTAAAATTGAAATTTTGAAGAAAGAACAGATGCATCGCTAATATCAGGCTTTAACCATGTCTCTGTAAAAGCTAAAATATTAAAATCAAATACTAAACTATCTACATATAGTCTAGGAAGCTTAGACTTAATTTAAATTTTTCCACCGATATTTTGTTGGCTTCAACTTTTGTCGTAATGAAAGCTAAGACGTCATCCGACGAATGTTCGGGATCAAGCCTAGAAACAAATATGTGTTTCTTCGGAGGAACACCTGTTAGAGGTCTACGGAGACCAGACATAGGATCCACCACGGCATTTATAACCGCAGCAGATTCAATCAGAGTGTCCGTATGTAGGCCTCTGACAGGATCCCTATTGGCAATATTCCCTATGTTGGATATATGCCCAGACATATCGGAAACTACAGCTTTATTCGCCTGTAAAGGGAGACCATTTCCTGGAGAAATGGAAATAGTCTCATCTTTCCGATCGCCTTGCGGAAGGGGAGTAGTAAACGAAATAAGCTGCGGTGGTTTTGGTTGTAGCAATGGAGAATGTGGTGCTCTGGCCGAGTTCAAATTAGGGACAGGCAGATGCATGGAAGGATTCCGCGCACTGGTTATTTACGCTTTGGAGACTCATTCAACAACTTATAATTGTTGAATTCTGATTCCATAGCGTTAAACTCATCACAGAGCTTACGAAAACCAGTGGACAGTTTTTTGAATCTATCCCTGGTTTGCCTCATGAAACCCCTCATTTCAATTTCGACTTCTCGGCATGAGTCACAGCCCCATTTAAACTCCCCTACGTGCTCCAAACTATCCCTTACCTTGGCTGTGTAGCCCGCACATTTAACATGCATGACATTATCACACAGCCAACATGAGAGAAATACGGTATGTTGCTTGAGCAGACAGACATTTTATTAAATTTAGTATTAATAAAAAAAAATAAAAATGTAAATTGGTAAAGAATAAAATAAAAGGCCAAAGAAAAAACTCACTAAGTAGTTGGAGAAAATTCGACACTTGGGTCAAACTTGCAGAGAAAATAGAACGAAACTAAGAGAAAACGCGCACACGTATCACGCGAGATAGAAAATAGAGCAGAGCGCGAGCAAAAGAAAAAAGGTGAAGAGCGGGAGAGCCACAAACACTGCACATGCAATATCAATGCGTGGGCGAGAACGCGAGAGCAACTTGCAACGGTAAAGATTACAAACGCAAGATCAAAAGCAAATATAAAAAAGCGCAACAACAATGATATAAAATCTTTGTTGTTGTGTGAAGAATAATTTTAATATATCGTTTTGTTTTTGCGTTTGTAAGTAACAAAATAGCAACAAAAGCGTTGAAAGGAGAAACACCGAAATTTAACAACAAGAATTTAAATTAATCGCGATTTTGTTTTGGCGAAAACAGTAAGTGTTAGCAAGAGCTCAGGAAAACACGTCTATCCACGAGGAAGTGAATCGAGTTCTTGAGAGAAAAACTTTTTTGTTTTTTGAGATATCTCAATCAAATTGAATTCTACTTTTACACCTTACCAGCAAGTTTGATTCAGATCGGATAATAAACACCGACATAAATCAATAAAATCAATGAATCAACCCCCATCAGCATCAGTATGTATGCATATGCAGCCAATTAAATACGTTTATATTTGCTTTTATATATGCATACACAAGCAACATATATACTGTTGGAGGAGACCTTAAGCCCTCCAAACACAACATATTAAAAACAAAAACCCTAAATAAGAAGAAGCACGAAAGTAATAGCGATAGCGACAACATTTAGTACTAACAAAAACCAGTCTTATACGCTGTAGTTACTACAAACACGGTAACAACCTTTCTTATTTCAGAAAAAAAAGAGCAACACCCATCTAAATGACCATTAAAATCGTCCAATGGAACATAAACGGATATCTTAACAACTACAGCGAACTCCAAATATTAATAACTAAATACACACCACACATCATATCATACCTACCAACTACCAATTGTTAACAAAAAACACCGCTCCCTCCTATCGAGGCGTAGCATTACTAATCCATAAATCCCTACAAACACAAGAAATAGTTTTCAACGATGACTTTGACGCAATTCGCGTAGAATGCACATCTAAACAAAAATTTAGAGTTATATCTGCATACATTGCACCAAATCAAAGATTTTCTTTAAATAACCTCCAAGCCGTTTTAGAAACTTCACTTACACCTACGTTAGTCACTGGTGACTTTGACAGCTGGCATAAAAAATGGGGCTCAAACGCCAACAATGCTAGGGGAAAACTTATAGAAAAATTCATCGCCCAATCAAACTACATCCTACTAAACGACGGATCACCAACACATCTCAGCACCCACAACACACTAACAAACATCGACCTAACCTTTAGCAGCACTAACTTAAAATTGACAGCTCATGGCAAACAGAAGACGATCTTTATGGAAGCGACCACTTCCCAATAATAATATCCCTTTTCACCTCTACGACAACAAACACAGAATACACCACAGCCAAACCTAACTTTATCACGGACAAAGCAAACTGGACACAATTCTCTAAATTAACAGAAGAATACTCCTCAAAGATACCAACAAGCACAAACATAAACAAAGAAGCTGCCACAATACACAAAATAATTATATCAAGCGCACACAAAACAATTCCCCAAACACACCCAATAACTCGAAATCTCAATGTCCCCTGGTGGAATAAGGAGTTACAAGCACTAAAAAATGAAAAAAGGAAAAAATGGCACCGACTAAAAAGAGCAATTACAACAGAAAACATCTTTCAGTTTAAAAGAGCTAATGCTCTTTTTAGACTAACTCTGAAAAAAGCAAAAACAAATTGCACTAAACAATTTACTGAACAAATAGCCCCCGACACACCACCTAAAAAAATTTGGAACAATATTACAAGATTTTGCGGACTTAACCCCCAAAAACATATCCACTGCATTCTCAAACCTAACACAGACATATACTCCACCAACAAGCAAGAAATTGCAGAACTTTTTGGCAAACACCTATCAGAAGCAGCGTCCGATCTTAACTTCACAACCAAATTCACAGACTCAAAACAAACATCACATAACAACATACACAATCACACCTATACCCCCAAAAAAGAGCATTAGAAATAGAAAAGCCAATAACCCTCATCGAATTTAGAGCAGCACTTAACACGCTAAAAGGCAACACACCAGGGTTGGACAGAATAAACTACACAATGATAAAAAATCTCGACAAAAAAACAATAAAAAGAATCATAGACCTGCAGAACGCTATACTAAACAACTTCATTCCCCAAGCCTACAAGAACAGCATAACTATTCCAATACCTAAACCCAATTCAGATAAAACTTCACTAGACTCCTACCGTCCTGTATCACTCAACCCATGCCTATCAAAAATCCTGGACAAAATAATAGCAAAGCGACTGTGGTGGTTTGTCTCTAATAACAAACTTATCCTCAACAGTCAAACTGGTTTTTAAAAAGGGAAATCTGCTGTAGATAGTCTACTTCTAGTAGACCATCTACTAGCCAGAAGCATCTCCAAAAAAACCATACATCCATTATTTCCCTTGACTTCGCTAGAGCTTTCGACGGAAGAGGAATCCACGCAATCCTCGACCAACTAACAGAATGGGAAAAAAATTCTAAACTATGTCAAAAACTTCATGACCAACTGTAAAACAACAGTGCGCATACGCACAGCCTTCTTCACTTTTCACCCCATCCCTAACGGCATCCCCCAGGGATCACCGCTTTCTGTAGTTCTATTTGTCATAGCCTATAACAAACTTACAGAAATTCGTAACCAACATCCGAACATCAGCCTTAGTGCATGAAAAATTTAAATATTAACCTAATCCCCATTCTTAGCACAATAACAAACTGGGGCGATTACTCAGGCGCTATGCTCTCCAACACTAAATGCAAACACATGCATGTTTGCAGAAAACAAAACTGCAACTGCACCCTAACTACAGGACAAATACAAATTAAAAACGAGACAGCAATAAAAATACTTGGCCTGTATTTCAACAACAAATACAGATGGAAAACTCACGTAGAAAATCTCACACACAACCTCAAATAAGCAACTAACATAATAAAATGCCTATCAAGCCAAAAATTTAACTGCAACACATCCACCTTGCTGGTCATATCCAAAGCAATCCTTATCGCCAAAGCAGACTACAGACTCCCCATATACGGTAATAGCCCAAAATCATACTTACGCACTATCAAATCCGCTATTAACACAGGCTTCAGAATTTCTCTCGGAGCATTCAGAACAACTCCCACTCAAAACATCCTCTACGAAGCACGCATTGCCACATTAGAGGATAGAAGAGAACTCATGACTGCGAACCTTATTAAATCCCTGCTCACAGCCAAAAATTCTCCTATCATTAGAATACTTAAAGCATACCGACCTCCAAAAAAACAGAAACACAATTCTACAATAGACAATATAATAGAATTCAGCAAAACCCACAACTTACCCTACCAGCCCATTACCCCCCGTCCTCGAAGCACAACACCCTCGAACACACAACAGATAAACATTGACACAACCCTACAAAATCTCTGCAAAAATAACACATCTCCAGAAATATACCGGGCAAAATTCAAAGCAAAGAAATCAGAAGATAGCAACAAATACACATATATATATACCGACGGTTCCCAATCCTACTCAACTTCCACTCTTGCCATCCCATATGAAGGAACGCACATAAAGTCGAGCCTTCTTCCACACTACTCGTCTGTCTTTTCTGCCGAAACGATTGCAATCGCAGAAGCCCTAGAAATTTTCAAAAGCAAAAAGGGAAAATACTGCATATGCTCAGATTCTTTATCCGCCATTAACGCAATATACAACGCAAATAACTGCGATTACTACAGCTCACTCATACGCAACACCATACAAGCAACATTCCCAAAATTCAAACTGCTATGGGTACCCGGACACGTAGGAATACTAGGAAACGAATAGGCAGATACTGCCGCCAAAAATGCAGCCAAAGAACCTCTAATAATTAAAAACAACTATAACATAAAAGACATATTGAAATACATTAAAATAATACACTAATCTAAACTACACAGCTATCTATCAGAAACCTCCACCTGGTACAAAAATACAAATCACAGCAAACACAACAGCTACCACCTGTTCAAAAACAACCCACTTTCTCTTGCACGCAAAGACCAAATCAAAATAACAAGACTTAGACTCGGACACACAAAGATTACCCACAAATACTACTTGACCGTACACCCAGAACGTGCCCATATTGCAACCAAAACATCTCAATAGAACACATACACGCATCCTGCAACTCCTTTGAAACACAAAAACTTGCAATATTTAATAACACCAACCCACTTCAATGCCTCTCAAACCTCACACCCACAAACACGAAAAAAATTCTACAATACCTAAAAAACACAAACCTGTACCACAACATATAAAACATGTAAAACATTAACATCACTCACACATACAATAAGTTAACACTAATTAAAACTAAGAAAACAATGTATGTAAATATCTTTGTACATATCTAGACCTAGACAAGCACGAGCTGAAGGCCAACGCTGCCATAGCCATAAAAACACACGTTAGCCTATAATTTCAATTATAAGTTAGCTCTAAACAAATAAATAAATAAAAAAAAATACTTTTACAGCTTACCAGCATGTTTGATTCAGATTGGATAATAAACACCGACATAAATCAATAAAATCAATGAATCAACCCTCATCAGCATCAGTATATATGCATATGCAGCCAATTAAATACGTTTATATTTGCTTTTATATATGCATACACAAACAACATACATACAAACATGCGAACACGTGCTTGAAAAAACTACAAGCTGAGTGCGAAACAGAAAGAGACAGAAAACTATTTGTATTGTGTTGTTGTTTTCTTGAATTCGTTCGAAAATTTAGAGAGCGAGAAGCTGGACGCTTGCAATGTATATCGAAATAGCGAGGCCGTTATTTTTAAGTTTGGTAGCGCAGTTGGTAGAGATCGATTCTAGAAATGACATGAGCGGAGGTTCAATTCCGGCCATTGGCAAACTCGAATTTTTTCTTACTGTTTCTTTTTTTCCTCCAAATTTTTTTTAAATTTTATATTTCCAATTTTTAAAATATCTTGAATCCGATATGACGGAGAAAGTAATCAATTAATCTGCGAGGGTATACAAACTTCGGCACGGCCGAAGTTAGTTTCTTTGATATTTATACAAAATTTTATGTAAAAATTAATTTCTATTTGGGTATTTTCCTTTCAATAAATTTATTTTGTTACAATTTATTTCATAATATTTTATTCCTGTTGCAGCCTCGTGACCCTTGTCACGGTCGCCATGCAATAAATAATCAATTACTTTTATTTTAAAGAGAGCATATCCGTTTGAATTGGTATCCAAATTGAGAATCTTCTCTTGCTTTATTTAAAACTATTTCTTGCCCTAAGTTGTAAAGTTTAAAAGGTTTCCGCTGCCATGTAAAGTTTAAGTTTACAATCAAATAATAAAACGTTGATTGTTCCTTGACGGTATAAACAGAATTAACTTTATTTTAAAGAATATTCTCTGGCTTAGCCTAATGAATTTAAGTATATAAGGCAGCAGAACGAGAGAGCGTAGTATGTATGTATATATATATATGCATATATATGTGCAGATGGTACATACTTGTTTACTATGTATACTTTACGCTAGCGTTCCCATGCTGCGGTCAGTCCGCATAAGTGACGGATCCTATTACTGCACTTATATATATATTTTTGATTATTTAAACTTATTTGCTTTGTGTTGAGCATATGACCACTGGTTACATTGTATACTCTACAATGCTGTGGGCATATGCTCATTTGGGATACAACATACTACACCTCCCTTTTTTTAAAAATAACGTAATATAGTGTAGTTATTTAATGAAAAAAAATTATTATTAGTATTTATTGTATATTTTTTTTTTTTCATATATTATGTTGTATACATTTTTTTTTTTTAATTTTTTTTTTTTATTTGAACTATATATATATTCTTATTTATTTCCATTTTTTTTATTTATTCATTCTTTTTAGCCTATCTTTATGAACTGTTTGTTTTTTATTTTTATTATTCTTTATAATTATATTATTATTTTTTTCTATGCTAATGACCTCAAATGGTCCTACGTAAGAAGGTTCTAATTTATGACCTGTTTCATTTTTTAGATAAACCTGGTCTCCTATTTCTATTTTAAAATCTAATACTTTCCTTTCAATTGTTTCTTTTTGCTTAATTTTATATTTCTCTAAAAGTATTCGAGCTCTCTTATACGCGTTTTCTAATCTGAACTTTACTTCTTTTGAATAGTCTTCTATATTATATATAGGTTCTATAGTATATAAGCTATTAAATTGTATTGGTAAATTGTTTTGCCTACCAAATACTAGTTCATATGGACAATAATTATGTGTTACTGATGGTGTTGTGTTAAAACAATACACGAAATACTGTAACCATACGTCCCAATCAGTTTTATCTACTGAAATGTATGAACGAATGTACTCATTGAATGTCCTATGACTTCTTTCAACGGTACCTAATGTCTGGTTGTGGTGTGCTGTAGATGTTATGTTGTCTATTTTTAAATATTTGCACAGGTCATTTATAATGGAATATGAAACAATATAGCTTCTTTTTCTTCATCATCCTGGATGAGGGTCACCGGCTTGAGTAGCGCTACTCTTATTGATTTTAAATTTTTATTGCCCATATTTTTAAAAGTATCTATTGAAATTGATTCAAAGATCTTTTCGCTCGGTGCCACTTTTAGTTGGCTGATTTGAGATACACCGGCTTGCCTTTCAAGCCTTTGGAAAAACTGACCTAAGTCGAGAATTCCATTGGAGTATAAATCGCTAACATTAATTCTTGCTTCAACTTTTTTTCCATGTTTCAATAAGCATGTTGAATCTGTTATTCGCAAGGTCACTACTTTGCGTACCTTGTCATTTGTAATGACTTCGTATACGTTGGGCTTAGAAGCTTTTTTGAGACTTTGCCTTAGCAATAGCTCTTGTTTATGTTCTGCGCAGAAATTCTTTTGTCTACTTTGGTGCCTGGTAGTGACTTTCAGGACTTTTCTATTCATGTCAATTAAGTCGGATATTGTTTTTCTTGACAGGGCGTCTGCCACGAAATTATCCTTACCTCTCAGATACTCTACTTTAAAATCGTAATAATTCGAGTCGCATGCGGGTTAGTTTTGAACTTGGGTTTACCATAGAAAATAAATATGTTAAAAGTCTGTGATCAGTTTTAACTGTAAAGTGTTTGCCATATATATATGGTCGAAAATGTGTTATTGCCCAATGTATTGCTGCTAGTTCTTGTTCTGTAGTACTCTTATTGCTTTCACCTTTAGTGAATGCTCTTGATGCATATGCAACTGGGAGTTGGAGTCCATTATAGTTTTGAGTTAAAACTGCTCTACATGCTTGTTTGCTTGCATCTGTGATTATGCAAAATTCTTGTTATATGCCGCGAATATTCGGCGAAGTTTTTTTAAAACGTCTATAATAATTGCAAAAAGCATCGAACCTTCTAGCGCTGTCTGCGTCCGTAGGGACAGGATAAGTATTGATAACATCAAATTTTTTATCATCAGGTAAGATTCCTTTATCTGTGCATCTGTGACCTAAAAACGTCACCTCGTGCATAAAAAATGAACATTTTTCTGGATGTAATTTGAGATTGTGTTTTCTACAAAGTTTGAGAACATCTGTTAGATTTTTAATCATATGTTGTTCGGAACAACCAATAACGATTAAATCATCTATGTAAAGGAAGGCTTGTGTAGGCTCTAGGCCTGAGAATGCTATTGTCATCATTCTCTGAAATGAATTAGGTAATCGCGTGAAACGATATGAGCCATTGCTCGTTGAAAAAGACGTTATATTTCTTGAGTTTTCCTCAAGCTCAAGCTTGATGGAAACCTGACATTAAGTCAAGGCATGAAAAATATTTATCTCTACCCAATTGATCAAGAATATCATCAATTCTGGGGAGTGGAAATTTATCTGACAGCAATTTCTTATTTATTTGGCGATAGTCAATTACTAATCGCCATTTTTTCTCTTTAGAGCTCGGAAGAGCTTTCTTCGGTACTAATAAAAGTGGGCTATTATAGGGTGACATAGGCGGTTCTACAATATTTTGTTCAATTAACTTTCCAACCTGACTCTGGATTTCTTCTGCTTGGCTATGCGGACATCGATAATTTTTTACAAATACTGGTTCGTCATCATTAAGTCTCAATTTCTGCTTATAGAAATTGTTTGTTGTGATTAATTCGGTTTCAAGTCCGAACACATCACTATACTCGGTGCATATTTCTCCAAGTTGTTTTTTAAACAAAATGGGAAAATTTTTCTTTAATTTATTAATTACAGACTCTTTTCTATTGTCTTTTAAATTTTGATCTACATCGTAGTTCGAAAGTGATTCAAATTTTACTTTATTATAGTATAAATCGCTAACATTAATTCTTGCTTCAACTTTTTTTCCATGTTTCAATAAGCATGTTGAATCTGTTATTCGCAAGGTCACTACTTTGCGTACCTTGTCATTTGTAATGACTTCGTATACGTTGGGCTTAGAAGCTTTTTTGAGACTTTGCCTTAGCAATAGCTCTTGTTTATGTTCTGCGCAGAAATTCTTTTGTCTACTTTGGTGCCTGGTAGTGACTTTCAGGACTTTTCTATTCATGTCAATTAAGTCGGATATTGTTTTTCTTGACAGGGCGTCTGCCACGAAATTATCCTTACCTCTCAGATACTCTACTTTAAAATCGTAATAATTCGAGTCGCATGCGGGTTAGTTTTGAACTTGGGTTTACCATAGAAAATAAATATGTTAAAAGTCTGTGATCAGTTTTAACTGTAAAGTGTTTGCCATATATATATGGTCGAAAATGTGTTATTGCCCAATGTATTGCTGCTAGTTCTTGTTCTGTAGTACTCTTATTGTGTAGTATGTTATATGCCAAACAAGCATATGCCCACCGTATTGTAGTGTATACAATATGTAAAGTGGTCATATGCCCAAATTGAATAATAGAGTATCAAGCGCATAAACATAGAGACACTTTGTCGCTTTGTTTACATAATATAACCGCCGTCAAGTGCCGCAATATGATCAGCCACTTATATGTGGACTGGCCCGCAGCATGAGAACTGCAGCGTAAGCACTATGACGTTCTGACCATCCGGTACCAAGCGCATGTATATGCCTTCTGCACATATATACATATTTAACAATATATACAAATACATATGGCATGCTATATACTCCTGTTCTGCCGCTGCTTTGAGCGACAGAACTCAAACTTACTTATATACTAAAAACTCTTAGGCTAAGCAACAGAAGATTTTATTAAATAAATTCAGTTCGGTAAATACCGACACCAAGCAAAGATCAAATCAACTTTATTATTTCAATCACAAAATCCCCTGAACTTTACATGGCGACCGTGACATTGGTCACAAAGGAATAGTGACCAGGACCATAACTAACCTGCAAAGTAGAAAAAAAAAAGAAAGCAAGATGATGCTTTGAGGAAACCAAAAAGGAAAAAGAGTTCTTCAATACGCAAAGTTGCACACGATCGAAAAAAAAAAAAAAATGAATGCTGATAAAAATTATTATTAAAAAATAAAAAAAAAACTGCTCCAACCTCCAATTACCTTAGAAGAAAAACGGACCAAAGAAGAAAAATCTAAACTTCAAAACAACAGAAAAAACCTGAGATCTTCCATCATACCGTTATAACCACGGCATTAAAATATACATCTTGGAAAAATCAGACTAATAAAAACAGGAATGGCCTAGCCCCGACTAAACAATTGGAAAAACCAAAGAAGAGGTGCCCGGATGACTGCGAGGGACCACTAGGCAGCCCCTTCCGCGAATATACATGCAAGCATTGCATGCCAGCCTGTGCAGCAACCAGCACCGGCGCCCCACCAGCAGCCTGTGCAGCAACCAGCACCGGCGCCCCACCAGCAGCCTGTGCAGCAACCAGCACCGGCGCCCCACCAGCAGCCTGTGCAGCAACCAGCACCGGCGCCCCACCAGCAGCCTGTGCAGCCACCAGCACCGGCGCCCCACCAAGTTGAAGATTTAAAGGGCCGATAGCGCTACAAAGAGCGCCCAACAAATCATATTTTTAATATTTTTAAATAATGTTAAATGTCCTGCGTGGCATACAAAATTTATGTTTCAAAATTCTTTGTAAAAACTCTTTGTAAGCGGAAGCGATAACTGCATCGCCCGTTAGAGTATGGCCCGTGAAGCTATACGACCCATTAGGTAGGGACATGTAAAAGGAAGATTTTTAAAAAAAAAAAATTTTATTATATAAAAAAAAAAAAAAAAATCTTTCTTCAAACTTTCTCAAATTGAACATAAAATAAAGCGGACATATTCCCTTTATTTTTGCAAAATACAAAATTCTCCAAATTTTTTTTTTTTCAAAAAAAATTGAATGTTTGATAATAAAGGTATATTCCAAATTTTATTCCCATTTACCTAACTTTTGAATGAATAAAAACTAAAAGATTTGCTAATAAAAATTATTAAAATTATTTGCTAATAAAAAAATTATATATCAACTGATAAAACCATGAGTACAGATAAAGATAGCAAAAATAAAAAAACAGACAGTAACATAGAAACACTGCAGTTAAAAGTACAAGTTCAAACTCAATCATGGCGCAAACAGTTGTAGAATTTCTTAATTTAGCCTCATCTCTGTTATCAGAATTTGATGGAAAGGCTGAGAACCTACAAAACTTCATAGACGCGTTACACCTAATAGACTCTCTAAAAGGCGCACATGAATCAACTGCAATAAGTTTAATAAAAATAAAATTAAAAGGTTATGCTCGAAACCTGATCAGCAATGAGCAGACAATTGTTGAAGTAATTGCACGATTGAAGAAGTCCATAAAAGGAGAATCAGTAGAAGTTATTTCTACCAAACTCCTTAATTTACAACAGAAAAGTAAAACAGCCAATAAATACACCCAAGAGGTGGAAAATCTTGCTAAGTCTCTTGAAGGAGCCTATATAAATGATGGCTTATCACCAGATTTGGCATCCAAATACAGCACATCGCAGGCTGTATATGCAATGACACGAAACTGCGCTATCAATAAGGTAAAACTTATTATGCAGGCAGGCACATTCAGCAATATGAATGATGCCATTACCAAATTTGTCAACAGTTGCACAGAGGCAACTGGGCAGGCTAACTCTGACCTACATTTTACATCAGGCAAATACAGCAATGGGGTCCGAGGTAAATACCGAGGAAAAGATTATTTAATCAAAAAATTTAAATCTCAATATTTCTGTAAAACTAACATAAATAAAATTAACATTTCACTTTTCAAAATTAATTCCGATCACTTTGTTACAATTTCTAAAAAAAAATAAAATCCCAAGGCACTACTCTGATAAATGTCAAATTCAATCAATACACAATCTCAGGAGAATTCAATATAGTAGATACAAAATTAGCAATACTTTGAAATGAAATTATAGACATTGATTTAAAATGAAAAAAAAAAAACCCCATAAAAAATTAATTAAATACAACGAAACAATTTTGTGGCAGATGCCCTATCACGGATATCAATATCCGAAATATCCAAACAGATATACAAAATAAAGTCCTGAAAGTCACTACCAGGCAACAGTATAGACAGTAAAACCTGCGCAGGAAATATACAAGTAGATTTGCTTATGCAAACATTTATCGACGCTTCTAAAGCCCAACTTATAAATCATTTATAAGGACGAATTAAGTAAAGTAGTGACCTTGCATATAATAAACAATACATGTTCTTAGGAAAATGGAAATAAAGTTATAGCAAGAATTGATGTTAGCGATTTGTACACCAATGGGAAACTTGACTTAGGTCAGTTCTTCCAAAGGCTTGAAATACAAGCCGGTATACTTGAAATCAGTCAACTCAAGTGGCACCGTGCAAAAAGATCTTTGAATTAATTTCAATTGAATCTTTTAATAATAATATGGGCAATAAAATTATGAATATATATATTAAGAGTAGCGCTACTCAGGCCGGTGACCCTAATACAAAATGTAAAAGATCAAGAAGCGATACTGTCTAAATTATATAAATAATGAAATACAAGGAGGTCATAATGGCATTACAAAAACTTTGGCCAAAGTAAACGATATTATTATTATTATTTGAAAAAAAAATATGACATGTCATCCCAATATATATTAATAAATGTCAAAAATGCCTAAAATATAAAACAACAAAACATACTGAGACCCCTATGACAAAACTGGAACATCTATACATGCTTTCGATAAGGTAATTGTGGATACAATTGGTCCACTACCTAATCCGAACAAGGAAACGAATATGCAGTAATTTTTACCTGCGTTTTAACGAAATACCTTATAGCATTACTAACTAAGACAAAAGTGCAACAACAGTTGCCAAGACTATATTTGAGAACTTTATTCTGAAGTACGGTCCAATGAAGACGTTCATTACGGACATGGAAACAGAATATAAAAATCCATAACTAACGACTCGTGCAAATAGCTAAAAGATAGACAACATAACATCTACAGCATATCACCACCAGACCTTAGGGACAATAGAACGAAGTCATAGAACATTCAATGAATATATTCGTTCATATATATCAGCAGATAAGTCCGATTGGGATGTTTGGATACAATATTTCACTTATTGTTACAACACAACACCCTCGGCAGTGCATGAATATTGTCCATACGAACTAGTATTTGGAAGACTACCAAATCAGTTCATAGATTTTAACAAAATAGATAGAATAGATCCTATATACAATTTAGATGACTACTCTAAAGAAATAAAATTTAGAATCGAAATAGCATATAAAAGAGCAAGAGTTATGTTAGAAAAGCATAAAGCTAAGAATAAGGAGCTTTACGATAAAAAAGTAAATAATATTGAATTAGAAGTAGGAAATAAAGTCTTGTTAAGAAACGAGACGGGTCATAAGCTAAAACCTAAGTATTTAGGCCCATACATAATAGAAGACATAAAAGATAGAGATAATATTCTAATTAAAGATTCCAAAAATAAAAAAACAATTAGTGCATAAAGATAGGTTAAAGGTTTCTACCAGTTAATATATATATATATATAAAAAAAAAAAAAAAAAAAAAAAAAAAAAATAATAAAAAAAAAAATAATTTTTTCACATATAAAAAAATAAATTTTTCAAAAGAGAAAAAGTAATTAATATTTTCAACATTTAATGATACTATATATATAAAAAAAAATTTTTTGTTATAATATACCAAATAATCAAACATTCAAATAAATAAATAATTAACACAAAAAAAAAAAAAAAAAACCATACATCCATAAATATTTACATATATATATAAAAAAAAATTAAATAAGAAAATAACTCCACATAGTTACGTTAACTACACATATATATATTTGAACACTAACATATAACATAAGAAACAAAATAATAACTACATAACATATTATTACGTTATTTCTCTAAAAGGGGAGGTGTAGTATGTTATATGCCAAACAAGCATATGCCCACCGTATTGTAGTGTATACAATATGTAAAGTGGTCATATGCCCAAATTGAATAATAGAGTATCAAGCGCATAAACATAGAGACACTTTGTCGCTTTGTTTACATAATATAACCGCCGTCAAGTGCCGCAATATGATCAGCCACTTATATGTGGACTGGCCCGCAGCATGAGAACTGCAGCGTAAGCACTATGACGTTCTGACCATCCGGTACCAAGCGCATGTATATGCCTTCTGCACATATATACATATTTAACAATATATACAAATACATATGGCATGCTATATACTCCTGTTCTGCCGCTGCTTTGAGCGACAGAACTCAAACTTACTTATATACTAAAAACTCTTAGGCTAAGCAACAGAAGATTTTATTAAATAAATTCAGTTCGGTAAATACCGACACCAAGTAAAGATCAAATCAACTTTATTATTTCAATCACAAAATCCCCTGAACTTTACAATTGCTTTCACCTTTAGTGAATGCTCTTGATGCATATGCAACTGGGAGTTGGAGTCCATTATAGTTTTGAGTTAAAACTGCTCTACATGCTTGTTTGCTTGCATCTGTGATTATGCAAAATTCTTGTTATATGCCGCGAATATTCGGCGAAGTTTTTTTAAAACGTCTATAATAATTGCAAAAAGCATCGAACCTTCTAGCGCTGTCTGCGTCCGTAGGGACAGGATAAGTATTGATAACATCAAATTTTTTATCATCAGGTAAGATTCCTTTATCTGTGCATCTGTGACCTAAAAACGTCACCTCGTGCATAAAAAATGAACATTTTTCTGGATGTAATTTGAGATTGTGTTTTCTACAAAGTTTGAGAACATCTGTTAGATTTTTAATCATATGTTGTTCGGAACAACCAATAACGATTAAATCATCTATGTAAAGGAAGGCTTGTGTAGGCTCTAGGCCTGAGAATGCTATTGTCATCATTCTCTGAAATGAATTAGGTAATCGCGTGAAACGATATGAGCCATTGCTCGTTGAAAAAGACGTTATATTTCTTGAGTTTTCCTCAAGCTCAAGCTTGATGGAATTAAGTCAAGGCATGAAAAATATTTATCTCTACCCAATTGATCAAGAATATCATCAATTCTGGGGAGTGGAAATTTATCTGACAGCAATTTCTTATTTATTTGGCGATAGTCAATTACTAATCGCCATTTTTTCTCTTTAGAGCTCGGAAGAGCTTTCTTCGGTACTAATAAAAGTGGGCTATTATAGGGTGACATAGGCGGTTCTACAATATTTTGTTCAATTAACTTTCCAACCTGACTCTGGATTTCTTCTGCTTGGCTATGCGGACATCGATAATTTTTTACAAATACTGGTTCGTCATCATTAAGTCTCAATTTCTGCTTATAGAAATTGTTTGTTGTGATTAATTCGGTTTCAAGTCCGAACACATCACTATACTCGGTGCATATTTCTCCAAGTTGTTTTTTAAACAAAATGGGAAAATTTTTCTTTAATTTATTAATTACAGACTCTTTTCTATTGTCTTTTAAATTTTGATCTACATCGTAGTTCGAAAGTGATTCAAATTTTACTTTATTAATGTTTACCATTTGGCATGTATCTGTGGTATTTAAGAATCGGACATAAGTATTCTGGGCTGTTGCAATAGTGTTTAATTTCCTGATTTGCAATTAAAATGTTTTCTTCTGTTGAATACAACTCTATTTTGCGTATCACTTGTGATCTTGCTGGTAGAAGTGTGGAATTAGTACCAGAACTAAACGTTATTGGAACGTATATGTGACACGTAAGGTTTTGTGGTCTAATTACAAACCAATCGACTGAACTATTGTAATCTAATTTGCAATTAAATGTTTTTATGAAATCTAATCCTATTATTCCATCGCAAGGGATTGCGAAATCTGAATGAAGTAAATGAAATTTGTATGGAATAATGTATTTGTCTGTTTGAAGTTCAATTGAGACTAATCCTTTGGAGTTTATTACTCCTTCTTCTATGCCCCGAATGTCTATAATTCTATCGGCTTTGATGTCATGAAAGACATCAGAATTTTCTTCTATAATTGAAATATCTGCACCTGTATCAACTAAAAATGTTATCTTTTTATTTGTTGCAACATTTTTGAATGATACAAAATTGTTGAGACTTAAGTTGACAGTATATATTTTACTGCTTAATCTTACATATCTGGAGGAGTTTGGGTGTTTGCCGAAGTATCTTGTTCAATTCGGACATCATTCCTATTCCTGTTCTGGTTGTTGTTATAACCGTTATGTTGGTTATTTCCTCTATTTCCTCTATTATTGTTATTATTGGTGTTCTGGTAATTACCTCTGTTTCGGTAATTACCCCTATTTTGGTAATTACCTCTGTTTTGGTAATTACCTCGGTTGGGGTTAGATAGCCTCTTTGGTTACCACGACTATTATTGCCTCTAAAATAGTAAATATTGTCAGCGCTTCCAGTAATCTTTGTACTGTGCTGAATATATTGACTCATTGCATCATTAAAATTTGTGAACTTGCCTGTTTCTAGTATGAAACGGACCTTTTCATGTTCACTATTGGTAATCATGGCGGATAATGACATTTTGGTTATATATACGCTACGGCTAACTGCTTGCGCAGGTTGTCAATTTCAGTCGTATATTGCGATGCCGTTTTGCCTTTTAATTTAGTGTTCAGCAATTTAGCTTCGATAAGTACTGAGGATTCTCCTTTGACGTTATCAGCTAGCTTCTGAATTATTCCTTGAATCGTTTGTTCATTTTGAACCTTGTAAAGGATTGTGCCTGTTATCTTTGATTTGATAACTTCCACGGCTAGATCTTCTTGATCTTCTTTGGTTCTATCTGTGATTCTTAAGGCGGTCAAGAAACGTTGGAGTGATAGCTTGTTGCCATCAAATTCGGGAATCGAAGTTGAGACTTGTCTCACAAATTGTCGATCTTTTTCGACTGTGGACGTCATGCTTACTTCGTTTTCTAGTTCGAATGTGTTTTTGAATTCTTGACTTGATTTTATCTCGATCTGGTCAGTATCCATTAATACTGACTCATCAAATTTGGCTGGTGTGTTAATTATATTCGGGATAAATAGGTTTAAACTATGTCTCTCCGATATATATCTAAGGTTTTCCCTTAGTCTTTTTAACACATCGTGTCCTTGCGTTAAGTGCAATAGTGTTAATCTATTTGAATTTGTACAGATTATTTCACGAATGTTATTGTATGTCTTTATCAAGCATCTAATGTGCTTTTCTTTTGTTTGGTTTGAAATCGGTGCACTTTTATTTAGGCACTTAAACGATTTATCAAACTCAATACGTTCATGCTTAATAATGGACACTATCTCGTTCCATTCCATTAAGCATGTTCAATTGATCTTGTGTGAAATAAGTAAATTAGTACTTATTGACAAAAGTGATCATTATTGGATCTAGGCTATCGTATCTTGTGATAGTATTTACCTCTACGTTAGGTATTGAACCTAAAACAATGGCTTTTTCTTTATTTGAGCATCCTATCAGAGGTGAAACTTCACAATCATATGTCGACATGTACAAGTTTTCCAACTGGTACATGTCTATTGGCTCAGTAGCAAGAAGGAAATATACCCTACCAATGAATAGCGAATCATTTCTCAATATTTTATTTAATAGGTATTTAATTTTAATTTTATTTAATTTCTGGAGGTAATAGTTTTGTTTTATTCTTCTACTACTTTCATATCCTCATCCGAATCTCGTATATCAAAGGTTTCTATGTCTGATTTAAAAATATTATGTACCCATTCAGGCACATCCCTATTCTTAGGTCTTCTAAATAATAATTTGCCATATGCTACTTTTATGGATTTTTCCATAAGGTCTACAATATTTCTTTTAAATTTGTAGTTCTTAACTATCCAAAATTTTATTCCTTGTTGTAAAGACCGAGAATATTGAAATTAATACAAATAGCCAAGAATGTTTAAGTGCATTTAATGGCTAGTATGTTGCTTATATTTTAACAGCGGGTATTAAGGTTACGACGGCAGGCAAGTTTAACTTTGATTTTTCTTTAGGACGATCGATGTTCACTGACGGGCTTGGTTTTTATAAGTGACTTACAAGCTTATTTCTAAGACCAGCTTCTCTCTCGCTCTCTCAGAGAGGAGAGGGCCGCTGGTAATTGGCGACACTAATAATCGATTACCTAGAGCTGGACAAAATATTAAGATCACGTCGCTGTGATCTTACAGCTCGGCCGTCCTGACAAGGAATCGACCACGATTCTTATGTATACTTAGGATTAGCTTAAAGTTCTATTTCGGAGGGTGTTGTTCGTGTGTGACCAGCAATTATTATCGGGCAGGAGCCACATTTTCGACTTAGACGCTTCTAGAACTCCGTCATCCGACAGTCGGCAATCGACGTCATTCGTATCTCTCCAATAATGATTTTAGATCGTGTACTGTTTCGGCAGCATATAACATTCTGACGGCAAGAGAATTATCGCGCAGGCCCGCAATAATCAGGTCCACCAGCTCGTTCTCTGGCATCATGGCATTTATTGCGATCTCTTGCATCACAATAGCGTAACGGAGGCATCTTTCGTTGGGCTTGATTCGGCGGTTTCTCAGTAATGCATACACTTCCTCCATGGTACTTGATATTTCAAACTCATGTAGAAGTACTTCCTTCAGTTGATTATAATCAGAAACTCGAATTGTACGTAGTAGGACGGCAGCTGTCCCTTCCAACAATCGACGGTAGGCGATCAGCCGCAGATGATCATCGAACTAGAGAATCTCAAAGGCGTCCTCCAAGTCATGGAACCATTTTTTGACATCTTATGCATTATCGGCAGAAAATCGGGGCACCATGGACTCGATGACACTAACATCAGTGACTCGCTGTGAGGGTGTACATCCAGATATCCCCAACTGCTGCTGAAGCACCTGGACTTGGCGCTGCAATTCCAATATCTCCTTTTGCTTACGTAACTGGCGCAATACCACATCCAAATTGTCAGCAGAGGCGGCCGTCATGGCGGCAGAGGCAACACCGGATACGTCGGCAGTGTACGTCAGGTCGTCGGCAGCAGCAGCTGGGGTATCGACAGCGTTAACAGTAGAGAATCCGGCAGTGGCGGCAGAGGAGGCGGCGGTAACCGCAGAGAAATCGGCAGTGTCAGCAGGATAGGCGGCAGTGGGCCCGGCAGAGGGGCATGCAGTGGGGCCAGCATTGACGGCGTAGGGCCCAGCGGTGGCGGCAGGGTGACCAGCAGGAACAGCAGAGAGTCTGGCAGAGGCATCGGCAAAGCTGTGTGCAGTAGTAAACGCTGCGTCAGCAGTAACTTGAAGGTTGGCAGCGGAAAGGCTGATAATAGCAGCAGAGTGGGCAGCGTTCACGACAGAGGAACCAACATTGGTAGCAGAGGTTCCGGCAGTTGCAGCAGTGGTGGCGGAGGGTCCGGCAGTGGCGGCGAGGGGGCTGGCAGAGGAGCCAGCAGTGACGGCAGAGGTCCTGCAGTGGCAGCAGAGGTGTCGGCAGAAGCGCCGTCAGTGAAGCCAGCAGTGACGGCAGAGGCGCCGGCAGTGGCAGCAGAGGTGCCGGCTGAGGGGACTGCGGAGAAGCCAGTAATGACGGCAGAGGATCCGAAAATGGCGGCAGAGGGTCCGGCAGTGGCGGCAAAAGGGCCAGCAGTGGCGGCAGAGTGTCCAGCAGTGGCGGCAGAGGGGCTAGCGGTGACGGCAGAGGGGCCAGCGGTGACGGCAGAGGGGCCAGCAGTGACCGTGATCAGCGCAGGGTATTCTCCGGCAACAGCTTCCGAATTGGCCTGGTGAGCTGCGAGTTTCGTCAGTTCGGAATATAGCCTCTTCACCTGCACTAGTGTAGCCGACGGCGGGACTTCAACGTTATGTTTTTTCACTTTTTTGATCATCTCTTCTTTTGTCAGGACCATGATGGCGTCAGTCGGTTACCACGCTTGCGATTTTTCCAGAATACCGAAAAAATAAAAATCGACAGCCGTTAACAGTTCTTTTTTTTTTGTGTGTCTGTATGTGTATACAAAACTTGCAGTTTACAAGCAACTCACAGTTTTGCAGTCACTGATCTTTCTGGCGCCAACTTACTTGCACGTTCACACTTATGTGTATGTATGTGTAAATTGCGCGCGCGACCAGAGACAGTTATCTGCGTTTTTTTATTGTCTTTCTTTTCCTCCGTAATTCGTTGGAAGAAAAAATTTTCAATTTCAAAAAAGTGGGATACCCTCAACTTCTGAGTTGTAAAGACCGAAAATATTGAAATTAATACAAATAGCCAAGAATGTTTAAGTGCATTTAATGGCTAGTATGTTGCTTATATTTTAACAGCGGGTATTAAGGTTACGACGGCAGGCAAGTTTAACTTTGATTTTTCTTTAGGACGATCGATGTTCACTGACGGGCTTGGTTTTTATAAGTGACTTACAAGCTTATTTCTAAGACCAGCTTCTCTCTCGCTCTTTCAGAGAGGAGAGGGCCGCTGGTAATTGGCGACACTAATAATCGATTACCTAGAGCTGGACAAAACATTAAGGTCACGTCGCTATCTTACATTGTACTTCTTATTTACTTGTCCTGAGTGTATCAGGAAGTCAAGAAAAGAAATATATTTTTGGAGATGCTTAGTCTCGACTTTATTCATACTTATTTAAATTGTATTGAACTCAGTCACTGGGAGACAACTTATTGTTTTTGTGTTTCGTCTAATAGGTAAAAACATAGCATACCGTCTTCGTTCTTTTTTTTTTTGCTAATGCATTCCATTCCATTGTTTGATAAGAAATGGAGTCTTTTTTTGTTTTTATACCCTTGCAGAGGGTATATTAATTTTGGTCAGAAGTTTGCAACGCACAGAAGGAAGCATCTCCGACTATATAAAGTATATATATTCTTGATCAGCATGAATAGCCGAGTCGATATGACCATGTCCGTCTGTCCGTCTGTCCGTCTGTCTGGATCAACAGCTTCTCCTCCGAGACCATAAGAGCTACAGAGCTGAAATTTTCAGCATAGGCTCCTTTTTGCTGCAGGCATTGTATATCTCGGAATCATCCCGATCGGACGACTATATCATATAGCTCCCATAGGAACGATCGGTCATGAATAAGGTTTATCCTCAATATCTCTGTTGTTTTTCAACCGAATGCCACGAAATTTGATATTTATGAGTTTAATATGCTTCTTGATACTTCAACCAAGTTTGATCAGAATCGGACGACTATATCATATAGCTCCCATAGGACCGATCGGTCATGAATAAGGTTTATCCTCAATATCTCTGTTGTTTTTCAACCGAATGCCACGAAATTTGATATTTATGAGTTTAATATGCTTCTTGATACTTCAACCAAGTTTGATCAGAATCGGACGACTATATCATATAGCTCCCATAGGACCGATCGGTCATGAATAAGGTTTATCCTCAATATCTCTGTTGTTTTTCAACCGAATGCCACGAAATTTGATATTTATGAGTTTAATATGCTTCTTAATACTTCAATCAAGTTTTATCAGAATCGGTTGGCTATATCATATAGCTGCTATAGGAACAATCGGTCCAAAAAAAAATTTTGTATGAAAAATTTTTTTCCTCAAGCTCAAAATTTTGAATTTGTAAATTTGGTATGTTTAGTTTACAATAATGCTTCTGGTGAATTATATAGAGAAAATCTGCAAGGGTATACGAACTTCGGCACGGCCGAAGTTAGTCCATCTTTCTAGTTTTTTTCTATATCTTTCCTAAATCATCTGCTCTACTAGCATATATCTTCTTTATGCACTTTTTGTGCAACTTATACAATTTCGTTAGTTATTATTTGCTAACAAAAGGAAAACAATAATTACTAACATAACTGTTATAACTTTTAAATCTACTGTTCCGGTTTCTACATTGTTAATCACATTTGCGGTTGAATCCGCTACCTTTGCTTCGTGGTCTAACATGGTTTCTATTCCAAATTTATTTTCGTATTTTGAAATTGCATTTGGGTGCATTAAATGTCTTAATTTGGATTTATTGGGTTTTTTTTTGATTGCAATATTTGAAAAAAAATTTTTTTTTAATTATGGAAAAAAAAAATTTTGAAGAATATATATATATATATTTGGTTTTTTTTTTTTATTATTCAAAAAGTATCATCCCAAAAAAAAATTTCTGTATTCGATCAACGCAGTGATCTCCTACCTATTTTTTTCCGTATGGCTTCACGGGCCACACTTTACTACGAGCAACGCAATTGCTGCTCAGTATTACAATTTTATCGTGACATTTCATTCTTAAAGTGTATGCTTATTATAACAGAATATTAATTTTTTTTTTTTTAATGTAATAAAAGTAATTTTTTTTTTTAAATTTATGATGGGCGCTCTTTGTAGCGCTATCGGCCCTTTAGATCTTCAAGTTGTCGGGGAGCCGGTGCTGGTTGCCGCACAGGCTGATGGTGCGCCGGTGCTGGTCTTCCTTTTTGTGCATGTATACATGCAGTATGGCGTCTCTAGTGGACCGGTACAGTCCTTCGAGCATTCTTTAGTGGCCTTTGTTTGTAGACTCTTCTTCTCCTGTGGCTGCGTTTTTTGGGGATTATATGTTAGTACTGGTATGTTATATTGTTTGTTAGTAGAGGCTGAGCTTTTTTCTTTTTTTTTTTTCTCTGCTGAATCGACTCGATGTTGTCGAGTTCAGCTTGAAGTTGATTGCCTACTTCCCAACTGATTGTAGTTTGGGGGGCAAATAGCAACTTAAGGAGTTCGGCTTTTCTATCTTTTAGCCGTTTAGCTACTCCACTGCGCCTCCTGGGCATTACTCAAAGCCTCTACTCACTCAGTACATATATATTTTATGGCATCCATCCAAGTCCATCCAAGGCCATGTAATGTTGGTGTTCGTTACACTGGTTGTTGTTCGGCTGACAATTGGCCGATTAGTAGGAAATAAAATAGCATTAGTTAAAGTTCTTGTGTGATTTATATATATTTTTTTTTAAATTATTAATATTATTAATACATTTTTTTTTCATACAGGCTTGTGCACTTTGTCACGGTCGCCATGTAAAGTTTAAAAGGTTTCCGCTGCCATATAAAGTTTAAGTTTACAATCAAATAATAAAACGTTGATTGTTCCTTGACGGTATAAACAGAATTAACTTTATTTTAAAGAATATTCTCTGGCTTAGCCTAATGAATTTAAGTATATAAGTTCTGCCGCTGAAGGCAGCAAGTCGAGAGAGCGTAATATGTATGTATATATATAAGCATATATATGTACAGATGGTACATACTCAAAAAGTGTTTACGCTAGCGTTCCCACGCTGAGGTCAGTCCGCATAAGTGACGCATCCTATTACTGCACTTATATATATATTTTTGATTATTTAAACTTATTTGCTTTATGTTGAGCATATGACCACTGGTTACATTGTATACTCTACAATGCTGTGGGCATATGCTCATTTGGCATACAACATACTACAAAGTACATAAAGTAATTCTTATATGTCATTAGTTCTATGGCCGGGGCGGCGCACAGTGGGGCCTCTGCCCGTATAGTTGACCAGTTGATATAGTTTTTTTCACTATCGCGTTGGGCAAAAGTGAATAATGAAATCGACAGATAATACTTCAGATGTTATGGATTAGAGGCCTGGACGAGTACACTCATTGGAGGAAGTCTTTCAAATATTTACAAATTTTCGTGTATTTGGTCCCGAAGTATTCTGTCTTGGTGTGCTGGAACGCGACAAAAAAACAAAACGAAACAGGTGGAAGGACAAACGAAACAAAGTAGTACGAGAAGTCTTTCAAGTATTTTTGGTACTTCCAAGTACTCGCGAGAATTCACATGCACACATTCATATGAAATTATGTATGTATGTACGTAATACGTATGCTTTAATTTCGATTTTCTTTTCATCTATATCGATTAGTTTCAAAGTGTGGTTAGATTTTTTGTGCTACTAAAAGGAGTAACAAAGAAAATGTTACAAATAACTCAAACAATGTAATTAAGATTTAATTAAAGTTATGAATGAAGATATTTATGTGTAAAAATAGCTAAATGATTGTTCCAAACAACTGTGATGTCCCTAGTTGTAGTATGTATGTACCTATATACATGTAAGTATTTATATCGTACACGTAGCTCCCATGCGATATTCTTAATTAGTATTATATGTTCTTAAATCAGCATGGAATATTGGAAAGCTCACATATAATCGAGCAATTTGCGTCGATTAAGACCAAACTGATGACAGAAGTATATAATTTTAAGAGAAAAAGAGGACGTAGTGAAGTCTGGAATACATTTGGCCTGGTCATGGATGAAAATGGGGAAGAAATAAGAAATATTGTAGAATGCAAAATATGTTTCCAAATCCTGAAGTACTCCAACTGTACTTCAAATTTAGTAAGACACAAATAGCAAAAGACTCGATAAAGAAAACAGACGCTCCCGTACAACGTGTTGGTCCCGAAACGAAAAAGCAAATTGTTGAAGCCGCTACTGAATGGACCGTCAAAAATTGTCAACCCTTTAATATAATGAAAGACGATGGAGTAAAGAAATTATTTGCTATATTTGCTAAAGTTGAACCATAATATGGTGGTGGCGTAAATATAGATGACATAACTCCCCACCCATCTACACTTTCAAGGAAGGTCTCAGAGCTCTACAACTCAGTATTTTATCTGATATTTGGACTGACGAGTTCATAAAAAGATCGTATATCTCGTGCACAGTGCATTTTATCAAAGGCAGCGCAATGGTCACCTGGCTACTGGTACTGAAATCAATGGGAGATGAATCTAATACAGGTAGAGTAACATAATTAATATTCCAACAGCTTTATTGCAATAATGCTTAAAATTTCAGGCGCAGAATAAAATTACAATCATTTTGAGTGATTTTAATTTGACAATGGAAGACGACAAAGCCGTAGCAGTCACTGACCAAGGCTCCAACATGATTAGCGCTTTTCGGAGTAATAATCACATTCATTGCATAAACCACTCATCAAATAATGTTGTGGAGAAAGCATTTGGGGAAATTTTAGAGCTATCTGACCTCTTAGTTAATTGCAACAAGATGGTGAAATATTTTATAAAATCAGGGATAAATTCCAAGCTAAATGTAACGCTGAAAAGTTTCTGTCAGATTAGGTGGAATACAGTATATTATACTCTTTCCTCAATAGCACAAAATTGGGAAAACATAAGTAATATTTTAAAAGGAAAAATGGAATTTTTTGACTAGAAAATGTAAAGATTGACAACGTCAAATCTATTGTGAAGATTTTGGAATTTTTCGAAAAGGCTTCGAAATCATTAGAAGGAGAAGACTATCCGACCCTGCATTTAGTTATACCACATTTGCATAATTTAAACAGAAAAACTAACTTTGACTTAAGTGACACTGGTTTAGCAAGCTAACTGAAATCTTCATTAAGCACGCTTCTTATAACCGTTATGGAGCCTTATATCACAGACTACCACAAAATTGCATTTTTTTATTCCCAACAAACAAGTTGTTGAATTTCAGTAAAACTGAAAAAGAACAAATAAATCAATTATGTAAAGAATTAATGATGACTCATTGGTTGGAAAGTGACTCTGTCGAAACACAAGTGGAAAAATCAGAGCAGCTGGAAATATTTTCAGAATTGATTCCAACTTATAGCGGTGACAGTGTATTATCAAGTATAGACCCAGAGCTTTCTTCATACATGTCCTTAAAAGTTTCTTTGTCAGAAGACTTTAAAGTTCTACAGTTAGGAATCGAACAGGGTCCATTTTCCACTTTTTTCTAAAGTAAGCTGCAAAATTTTATGTATTCCAGCTAGCAGTGCTTCGTCTGAAAGGGTTTTCTCTCAGGCCCGCTTATTAATTTCAGGAAAAAGAAGCAATATTGCCACCAACAGTACTATGATAAATGAAATGAGGTTTTTAAATTTTAATTTGAAAAAAACTTGAAAATATTAACGTATTGTTAAGCTATCTATTGTTCAAGTTTCTAAAATTAAGTTTAGGTGAATAAAATCTTTTTTATATTTTTATTTCCAAATACTATAAATATTTGTTTAAAATCAATTTATTTTCAGCTGTTACATATCGGGTATATCAAGTCTGAGCCGAACGAAATATCTAAATATTGTGATACATGTATATGTATGTATGTATGTAACTACTAATTTACACATTTGCTTCACTACTCGGTATACCAAGAACGAACAAAACATTTGAACGGTACCAAATACTCGGTTTAGTTTTCGGTCCTTGGTTCTTCTTATGCTCGCATTTGCTTTACCCGATTTTTCAGGCCTTGCTTCCCATTATAGTCGTATTTGCTTTACCGGATCTTTCGGTATGCACTCATTCGTTCCTACACTCATTCGTTCCTACGCGTTGCTCGGTTTACTCGCATTTGCAAATACCGACCGAGTTGGCCAAGCATACAACCATTTCGTTTTGCGTTTCGAATGTACTCGTGCAGGCCTCTATTATGGATCCAAAATATATTTGAAATCCGATAAGAATTGAAAGTGGAGACGTTTTTCATGTATGAAAAAAATGTACAATTTTTACAAAAACTCGCAACTCTGAAACTGAATATTGAAGGAATTAAGCAACTAATCTTGAATATTTTTAGTAATAGATCACTTTTTAGTTATTTGTTGTAAAAAATATAATGAAATTTGAAATACTCAGTAAATTGGAGACATTTCAAAAATACACTAAATTTTCGCATTTTTTAAACTTTGGTGGAGTAGAATCAACAGAGATACATCTAGATACACGATGAAACCATATACATGTGATAGAGGGAACATTCACCTATCAGATCTTTATAGTGCAGCCTTGTGCATTTTTGCAGAAATTTGTCAAAAAGCTAAAAAACTAATGCAACCTCGAGTTAAAAACGCGTTCCAGGTACAAGGAAGAAGAAGAGCGCATGCAAATTTGCCAGTAGCATGTGTGTAAAATCTCGTCAGAAATACTAACTGACTATATTTATTCCTCTTCCGCAATAATTGTTCTCTATTTATATGCTATTTAATCAAATAAGGTTATTACAAGTTTTTTTAAATGTTGATTTAAGAAAAAATGGTATAAATTGCATAATATTGCACTTGTTCGCGACAGTTTATTCTTGAATTCATTAGAGGAAACACAATTTTGTGGTTGAATAGTATTTTTAAATATAATTCACTTATAATTTTAAAGTGTAAAAATGGACTTGAAGAATTCTATGATATTTGAACGATTCGATATTTCTTTACGACGCGTCGTAACGTAACGTAACGTCGCGACGATAAATTTAATTCCACTATGCAGAGATGTTGGCTATTTGGTTGGACTTTAGTAATTCGTTGGCGGTTAGCTGCAAAGGTTATGTACCGCTGTGTAATAAGTTGTTATGTAATCGTTGAGGGCTTCACTTGCTTTATGATTAGTTCGCATAATTTCTAGGTAGACCCTTGAAACAATTCGTTGGACTTATCTGATTATTATTATTAACGAATTCTTTGGTTTGACCCGAGGTAGCTTTACTTTAATAAGTATCCGATATATGGCTACTCTGATAAATTCTATTACTGTATATGCCATTTCTGAGTTTGTAATTGCGTATTATCAAGAAACAAAATTGCAATTAATCACTTTTCTTTCCAATGACAAGCTTTAATTGCACTTTTAGCAATTCGAAGATCGGTTTTTGATATCCGTAATTATATATTTTATTCCTTGCACATCGATGAAAGATTTGTAACTGTTTCTTGGCTTGTGAAAATGTCAAGCTGTATAAATATATCTCTTTTTTCTTTTTCGATTTCTTTTTCTTTTTTTTTTTTTGATTTTTTCAAATTATATTTTTTTCCCTTTTTTTTTAGCAAAATCTTTTATTATTATTTTTTTTTTGAATTTTTAATTTTAATTTTTCAGTTGGTTTTTTTTAAATTTTATTCTCTTTTTTGAAATGTTATGTGATCAAGGTTGATCAGACCCTGTTTCATGAAACGTTTAGTTCATGTTTATTTTTAATCAATCTTCATTGACTCTCTGTTCTTCTTCTTACTATCTCTTATGAAAATGTCATCATTAACTCCAATTTCTATCAGCTCAAATGGTCCCAAATATGTATGTTCAAGTTTAAGGCTGGTTTCATTCTTTAATAAAACTTGGTCTCCCACTTCTATGTTTAAGTCTTTCGTATTTTTATCATAATACGTTTTCTGTTTATGTTTATCATTTTATATAATATGTTTCATAATATGTTTTTTGTTTATGTTTATCATTTTCTAAAAATATGCGAGTTCTTTTATGTTTTTAATCTAAGCTTAACTTTCTAGCGTAATCATTTGTATCATTGATTGGATCTATTCTATCTATGCTATTAAAATGTTTTGGTATATTAGATTATTTGCCCTGTATTCACATGGACCATAACTACGTGCCATAGATGGTGTAATGTTAAAACGGAAAAGGAAATATGTTAACCATACATCCCAATCTGTTTTGTCAATTGACAATTCACAGTTAAATTTCTACGACTACTTTCCATTGTTCCTAGGGTCTGGTGATGGTGCGCTATTGACGTTTTTGCACATCTACGTATGTGCTCTTTGACATGACGAGTCATGTTTTTCCAATAGTGTCTCTTTATTTTGACTAATGTTCTTGATATGACAGTATGGCCATCTTATATAGGATCATCATTATGTATACATTATACCTTCTTTATCTTAATACCCTTGCGGAGGGTATATTAATTTTGGCCAGAAGGAAGCATCTCCGACTATATAAAGTATATATATTCTTGAGTCGAGTCGATATGACCATGTCCGTCTGTCCGTCTGACTGTCTGTCCGTCTGACTGTCTGTCCGTCTGTCTGGATCAACAGCTTCTCCTCCGAGACCATAAGAGCTACAGAGCTGAAATTTTCAGCATAGGCTCCTTTTTGTGCAGGCATTGTATATCTCGGAATCATCCCGATCGGACGATTATATCATATAGCTCCCATAGGAACGATCGGTCATGAATAAGACTTATCCTCAATAACTCTGTTGTTTTTCAACCAAATGCCACGAAATTCAATATTTGTGTCAACTAAGTTTTACCAGAATCGGTTGAACATATCAAACAGCTGCTATAGGAACAATCGGTACAAAAAATTTTTTTGTATGAATGAATTTGTTATTCTCAAACTCAAAATTTTGTATTTGTAAATTTGGTGTGTATAATTTACAATAACGCGTCTGGTGAATTATATAGAGAAAATCTGCAAAGGTATTTTTAGTTATAGTTATAACCATAACTATATAGTAGTGGATCATAAATTGGATAATTTAGATTTTGAGGTCGAATAATAAACCAGTCCTCTGTTGGTTTGAAATCTAGCAGGGAATTGATTTTTTTTATAAAATCAATGCCTATGATTCAATCACAATTGCGAAGATTGTAGATACTATGTTGACTTCGTGTGGAATTGTGTATTGTCTCCTTTTACAGACTTGCTTAATTGCGTAATAACTGCAAATATTGTCTGCTGATTGCATATTCGGTTTCTAGCATGATCTTTTAATTTAGTTTTTATTAGGCTGTTAGCTCATGTCATGTAGGTTTTCATCCTTGCCATCAAATTCTGATATCAGAGATGAGGCTAATTTAAGAAAATCTACAACTGTTTGAGCCACAGTTGAATTTGTATTGTATTTGTATTGGTAAAATTATTTGTGGCGAGTACCAGTGTTTCTATGTCACTGTCTGTTCCCGTACTCAATTCTGAATTTGATTCATTTTGATCACTAACTAACGTCGAATTCAGCCTGTAATTCTATGTTTTCTGGTACGTTTATGTCTAATTCCCTTCTTATAGCAATATTTTTCAATCTTGTACTTAAAGATTGCAATATTTTATTGCCTTGCTTACTATGCCCTACTGTTAATCTTGCTTTATAAGTTTTTATTATTTGTACAATGATAATGTACTGGCTTACTACGGAATTGTTAATATTTATAAAATATAATAATTTATATGAATCATATAAATAATTTTTCAAAAATATCTTTGTGTTCATTTGTTCTGTTTGCTAACTGACTCCATTGCAAAATGTTATAAAAATTTAATTTTTTTTATATATGATTTAGGTTAATTGCTCTGCTCATATACCGTTTTTCTTTAATTTGTTTATTGAATTTTTTTTTTAAATTTTTTTTTTGACATAAGAAAAAAAAATTTAATGACAAGTTTTATTTTCAATTTTCAATTCAATTTTATTTCACTCTTTGTTATAATACAGATTTTTTTGTGAATGGTATCTTACATTAGTTTAAGAGTATAGACTAGGTCTTTTCTTCTTAGATATTTATTTAGAACATGACATATGGCATACAAGATGACATGATTATTTGGGGAAAAAATCAAAGAAGTAGAAAACCCCATGTTCATTTATTACAAGCTAACTTAAACACTTAATAATACTTAAACTAAAACTAAAACTAAATCTAAATGGCTATGCCAGGTCGTTTATATGTGAATACGTTGAGTCATTACACTTGGTTATGAAATTTTGCGATAGTCGCGATAATCTAATATCTACGAATTCAACATTGGCTCGGCAATGTAGATCAATCGTGGAATGATGCCAAGGAAGATTTAGAATAAGCTTCAAGACTTTATTTTGTGTGATTTGCAACTGACTTATGTGACATTTGGCTATATCAGACCAGACTGGTGCACCGTAAAACGTAACTGCTTAGAAAATTGACCTAAACAAAAACATTTTGTTTTCTATATTTAGTCTCGAGTTTCTATTTATAAAGGGATATAGCGTACGGACCATATATTTGAGTTTTTTGTTTGTATTGTCATTGAATGTTAGTCTTTTGTCCAGTGTAATACCCAAGTACCTCACATTTGGATCCCACTTTATGTATTCCGAGCCCAATCTGATATCTGGTATTGGCACATAGATGTCTTTTCGTTTTTTTGTGAAAAATATTGCCTTGGTCTTTTCTGCGCAGACTAAAATTTTCCATTGGGAGAAGTATGTACCTAAAGAGTCATAAGCTGCTTGGAGGTTTCGAGTTATATCTGCCGAAAGTATTCCCCCACACAGAATTGCTGTGTCGTCCGCAAAAACTGAGGTTGTGTATTGGGGTAATATTGGGAGATCAGAGGTATATATATTATATAGAATAGGCGATAGGCATGAGCCTTGGGGACAGCCTGCTGAAATATTAATTGCTGAGGATAAAGCATTTCCTAAATGTACGACAAAGGATCTGTTTTTTAGATAACTTTGAACTATCTTTATGGCCGCGGGGGGGAAATTAAAACGTAACATTTTGTGTATTAGGCCGTCATGCCACACTGAGTCAAATGCGGCTTTGATATCTAGCAATACCATTCCAGTTGACATGGAACTAGAAAAATTATTTTTAATAATTTTTTTAATTCTGAAGAGGGGCTGAATAGTATTGTGTTCGCTTCTAAAGCCAAACTGATGACTTGGAAGGATATTTTCAGTTTCAACAAAATCAGTTAATTTATCTTTGATAACCTTCTCTAGTATTTTGCTGACTGCTGACAAAAGGCTAATAGGCCTGTAGGATGAGAGCAAATTGACAGGCTTATTTTGTTTTGGAATGGGAATAACTTTGGCACATTTCCAAACAGAAGGGAAATAACATAGCTCTAGGCATTTATTAACTATGTAAGTGATAAACTTTATTCCCTTCGTAGGTAGAGTTTTTAAGCATAGATTGTCAATTTTATCAATTCCTGGAGATTTCTTCTTTTTAAGCCTTTTAAGTATATCTTTTATGACGCTGGAGCTCACAAGGTAGTTATTTAGCGGCTCTATAGATAATTGCGCGACTAAGAGGATTGAGGCATCGACAGCGGCTTTAGTTACTGGATCACCGAGCCCAGCAGATAAAATATGGTTTAGTCTAAAAGATTGAGCTAACGCCTCAGCCTTTTCTTCGTCTGTCGAGTAACTGATATCGTTATTTACTAATGTTGGAATATTCAAGTGCTTCTTTCTAATAATTTTGGAGAGTTTCCAAAAAGGGGAAGAACCTTTATCTAAAGCTGCTAGAGTGATATTCCAGGATTTATTTCTAAATTCTAGTATCGCCTTGGAGATCAGCTTGTTTAACCGTTTGTAAAGGATGAGATCGGATTGGTGACGATACCTTAGCCAGGTGCGCCGTCGTATGTTTCCACTCTTTATAAGGTTGAGGATGTTTTGCGGTAATGGTTTAGGGGAAAATTTTACTTGTTTCCTTGGGATGCTAACATCTTTAGCCTTACGAAGGACTTCACTAAAAACGTTAATCATATCATCAACATCTTCAAGCGGCACATTGAGTTTGAGTTTAGGTGAGGAAGCGAATTTTCGACGAAACGAGCGAATCTTATCCAGTTTGCTCTTTTTACATCGAAGTAAAAGCACTTTGCCGTGGCGGTAGGGTTGACTGATACCTCAATCAGCACTGGGAGGTGATCAGAATTTAGTGTGTGTAACACTCGTGGGCTAGCTAGATAATCAGGACGATTTGTAAGGAAAATATCTAAAGTTGAGGGTTGTCCGTGACTTCCTGCTGGGTAATATGTATGTTCACAGGGGTGCATTAGATAGAAGTTCCTGCAGTCTACCTTAGATTTTAGGAGGTTACCCCACGTGTTCGCTCTAAAGCATCCCCATGACTGATGTCTGCAATTAAAATCCCCTCCCAGAATGTATGTTCCATTTGCACTACACAACTTATGTAAATCGGCCTGAAAAAGCTGTTTTTTAGAGGAATTTTCGCGGCCCCCTGGGAAATAGCAAGAGAAGATGGATATCTCTGAGCCATCACTAATGAAGATTTTTGCGCCAATTGTTTCAATAATTTTTGTATTTGGGAGAGGTAGCAAAGAGTGGCGAATATTTTTTTAATAAAGATTGCTACCCTACCCCCTCTGCTAGTCATACGATCGTTCCTGTAACAACTATAATTACGAATCTTAAGGAAGATTTAAATTCTTAACCAGGTTTCAGATACAAGGCAAATGTCAATGTCGTTGTCGGATAGGAAGTGACAAAATTCTTCTTTTTTGTTTTGAATACCCCTGGCATTCCACGCAATGATCTTTAATTTGTCTATCATTAAGAGAGAAATTTAAAAGCCAGTGAGGTTATTACCTCAAACTGATCAGACTTGGATTTACAATTTCTGAGATTACCAATGAGCTCAAAAGTAAGTTTTTTTAACTCGTCTAACGAGAAGAGATCACTACTTAACTCTGTTTGCCTGGCCCAGGTTATCTTTAATGGTTCAGATATCTGTCCATTAAGGGTTGGAAATGTTTTAAATGCCTGTAAAGGTGTTCTGACTGCCCGTGCTTTGGTGACGCCTTTATCCCTTGCCTTCATATAGTTTATTCTGCCTGGGCACTCCACTGCATTTGACTTATGAGAGCCATGACAATTTGCACACTTAACGGTTAACTTTTCTGGACACTCCATAGTTTTGTGGTTTCCTGCGCAATTCATACAATATGATTTTACACTACAATAGGACGATCCGTGCCCGAACATCTGGCAGTTGTAGCACTGTGTAACGGTGTTTGGCCTGCGTCTTTGGTAGTCCCATTTGACTCTGATGTGGTCAATGACAGAGTAGTTTTTCTTCAGCTCGTTTATACTGGTTGATTTGTTGACAAAGTAAACTACATACAGCGGGAAACTACTGTTGTTGGACCGTTTCCTTTGGGTAAACTTGACATCTGTACATTGAAGTCCCATTTGGATAAGTTTGTTTTTAACCTCATCGGCCGGAGTGTCATCAAGGCCCGTAAGCACAGCTTTGTATGGTTTATTACGTTTTATTGCAAAGGAGAAAAACTCATGTTTAGAGCTTTGCAGATGGGAGCAGACATTGGCAAAGTCCACCTCTTTATCGCAGTGTAATTTGACCCCAATAGATATTTTTCTGATTGAGTAGTCTATGACATTTAATAATTTGCAAATACCATGCAGTTGTTCAGTACTAATTTTAAGTACCGTAATAGGAGGAACGTGAGTTTTTATATTTTTGACAATTACTTCATCACAATTGTCGTTTACAGTTGGGTCATCTAGCGCTTGTAACGGTTGGTAATAGTTGTTGTTGCTCTGCCGTTAACCAGTGTCCGTTTTTGGAACTTTTCTGCTCTGTATTGGCGACATAGCGACGCCAGCCAGACTATTTGTTCTTTTATTTTGTTTTTGTTTTAAGTTGAATGTGAGAGATAAGAAATATCACTTTCGCGATGCGCTAGTACGTGCGTAAGGTTTGATAGCTCACACCGAACTGAAGTTTTATTTTAATGAAGATAATACAACATTTATCAAAGAATGGGAATGGAAAAAAAATTTTTTTTCAGGAGATGAAAAAAAAGTTAAAATCATACTAATTTTTACTCAGTACTCAGCGCCAGAGACATGAAAATGTTAATGGTTATAGTAATGTGGTTGGCTCACAAGTCATTTTAAAGTTTATAATAATATAAAAAATTTTCGAACCGCATTTGTTAGTAAAAGAGAGCTATCCGATGTTGAAAGTAGCACTTTCGTGCTTCAACTTGCCAATAGGACTCATATTTAAGGCAAGTTAATGCTTGCGCATTTCTGTGCCATTTCTTCGCTCTTAGGCGAAGTTCTGCCTCTATACGCTCTATGTAGCGTTGTCAGTCCTCCAGTATTTTTAATGTGGTCAGCAAATCTACTTGCAGCCGCTTCTGCTGGAGTACTTTACGAACCTGACTGCCTCATTTTGTCTTCTTTTTTGGTTTTTTTCATCTGACGAGTCCGGTACTTAGCTTTTATGAGCGGGCGTGGTCTATCGTTTGGAAACACTTCCATGTACTCCTGGATGGATGGTGCTTCCCTTTGCTCAATAGAAGCATCGGGACTGTTTTCATTCATGTATTTGGATTTTCTTGGCGCGTCAAGCGGTGCTGGTGCTGGTCTTTGCACAGCTTCCACATTTATTTTCTCTCATAATTAGTTTGAATTTTTTTTTGGTTTGAACTTGCATTGTGTTTGTGTTCTCTCCTTATATTACCGTTTTCCCAATTATTTCCTTTGTAAGAACAATCATTTCATTTTGTTGTTTGATTTTTTTTTTAAAGTTTTACAAAATTTATTTTGTTACAACTTTGCGACACTTATCACGATGATTTTATTCATTGCTAATTCGTTCTGCTTAACTCTAAAACATAGTGTTTTGTTGCGTGTTCTGTAAACATATTAATAATATAGTGTAACACTTTATTACTATATTTATGTATACAACATTCAAGTGTCATGCCATGAGTGGATGGTACTGGACATTGCTGAGTCTGCAGAACTTACACGCGCGACCACTCTGTCTCCAAGCAATATGAGGCAGCATACATATATATATATATTCTTATGTAAACATTTTATACATAAACAGACCGCTCCTCTGCCGGCGTTACTAGCAGCGCAGCTACGCGGTCCTAGCTGTACTTAACCATTGTTAAAGAATTAAGATTTATTGAATAAAGAAACCTCAAGCTATCAACATGACTTTGGATATCAATCTAACGCTATTGACGAACCTTACTACATGGTTTACTATATGGCGATCAGGACAACGGGGGACAAGCTGGGTATTAAGGGAAAGAGGCACTTCAGTTCACTTCCAAGTTTCAAAAAACTAAATCTGCATCAAACAAGAATAGGCGAAGAGGGTGGAGAAACTCAACAAAATAAAAAGGAAAAAGCCAATGGATAATCTGGGTGAGTAGAGTGTGAGAAATGGCAAAGCGAGGTGGAGTGCAAAATAAGATAAAGAAAAGAATAGCACACATTAAGTGGCTATTATATTCAAATCAAGCACCACCTCCATGGGCAGCTGCACAGAAACTGCAACAAGAACTTGACTTTTTAAAGTCATTGAATAAAAATATAAAGCCAGAATCCCACAGTAAAAATAATAAATAATAATCCAAAAACTCCTCCAAAAGCAGTACTGATGCCAAAAGAAGAGAAAAAGTGCCCGCAAAATTGCCGAGGACCACTGAATAGCCCATTTTGCGAATATACATGTTGGAAAACTGGTGCGACGACCGGCACCGGTACCGCCTGAGCCCATAGGCCCCGGACATCAGCAGCAGAATACAAGCGTGAAAGACAGGCCGTCTTATACGCCATCGATGGAGCATCAGCGTGCCAACCGGCGACGCACAGTGGGGCCATCGCTCATTTCGCTTGTCAAAAATCATATCTTCTAAAGTAGTAAAGCGATTTTGAAAATTTAAAAAGCATTTGATTCCTTAAGCTTCAAATTGAGTTGTTGCCGAAGGTACCACGTGCGCGGGTTACCTTGATATTCAAGGTCAAAGTTGAAAAATATTTCTAGGCATATTTAACCCCTATAATTCGCTTAAAAAAACGCTTTTTTGATCACAAATGAACTTTGTTTTTTAATTTTAATGATTAAAACAGATTTTTTAATGTTTTGTTTCAATTTATTATTCAAATTGCGAAAAAAAAAAATTTTTTTTTTTACGATTTTTTTTAGGTTATTTTATATTGATGGCTCAGTTTCATTTTACACACATGCTACTGGCAAATTTGCATGCGCTCTTGTACCTGGAACGCTATTTTTACGCGAGGTTGCATTGGTTTTCTCGATTTTTGACAAATTTGCGCAAAAATGCGCAAGACTACACTATATAGGTCTGAAAGGTGAATATTCCCTCTATCACGTGTATATAATTTCATCGTGCATCTCGGTGCATCTCTGTTGATTCAACTCCACCAAAGTTTAAAAAATGCGATAATTTAATGTTTTTTTGAAACATCTCCAATTTACTCAATATTTCAAATTTGATTAAATTTTTTACTACACATAAATAAAAATTGATCTACTTTTCAAATAAAGCAAAAATATTGAAGATAAGTTGCTTCATTCGGCCAATATCCCGTTTCAAAGTTGCAAGTTTTCCTAAAAATTGTACATTTTTTTCAAACATGAAAAATGTCTCCACTTTGAGACGATGTAGCACCCACAATTCTTATCCGATTTCAAAAATATTTTGGATCCATAAGTTCTGAAGTATTATCTGTCGATTTCATTATTCACTTTTCCCCAACGCGATAGTGAAAAAAATGATTTTTGGTCAGCTATTCGGGCAGAGGCCGAACTTTCTTCGAATATGTTAACTGATTAAGGCATAAAATAAAATGAGTACGCTAAATAATTATTTCCAATCATTTTTTATATAAACAAAACAAGGCAACAAAACACAAATAAATATGTAAATAAACATAAATAATAAATGAAGATAGTAATGAACCTTGTGTATGGATTGGGAGCAACTAACTCACCATATCCGGCAAATAAAAGAATCTTTTGACAAGTCGTACGAATATGTAAGCCAGAATAGGAAAATACAAAAAGATACTTTAAATAAACGTGAGAAAAATTCTTGTCGGTTCTTTTAACGAAGCAAGACAATTAGTGCATGAAAATACAGAAAAAAGAGACAAAACAAACTGGTCAAAAATATCAAAATCATTGATAAGGCTACGTTCAAATTTAATAGTTATTCAAAAAAAGTATCAATTAGATATATTTGTACCGACAATCCTAAATACACCAATGGCGATAGAACCAAGGGCAGAACAGGAATCGGTAGATAAACAAGAAATAGATTCGGAGGAGGAAAGAAAAACTGTACGCAAATCTAAGTATATTGAAACAAAATTAAATATGATGGCTGACGTGAGTGCCCAAAGGGCCTGCACAAAGGATATCTCCAATGCCATTTCAGAATTTAATGGACAAAAATTACATCTTGAAAGATTTATAAGAGCTTTGTAGTTAGTAAACTTGACAAAAGGCACATTTGAAGAGATAACTGTTGAGGTAATAATATCAAAAATTATTGGCCAAACACTATACAAAGTGCAAGACATAATGACAATTAATGAAATTATACAAAAATTACAATCCACTGTAGTTGGCGAACAAGCCAAGTCAGTGAAAGCAAAATTGAAAAGAAGGGAAAACGGCCGAAAAATTTACTACAGAAATACAAAATCTACGAAGCTTCGTATATTGACGACGGCCCAACTGCCAAAGAAGAGGAAATGATCGCGGTTATTATAATAATTATAACAATAATAACAATTATAATAATCGCAATAACTGCCAAAACCAAAACTATAACTACAGTTATATAGGAAATAATAGAGGCAATTATAGAGGGAATAACCACCCAAATGGAGGTTATAATTCTAATACCAACAATGTTAGGGTAGCCCGAAATACTTCGGGAAAGGCCCATCAACCTTTAGATACTCAACAGAAAAAACCAGTAAAATTCACACCTCAGTCTCAGTCAAAAAACTTTCGTAACTTTCACAAACGTAGAAACAGGAAAAGAATTAGTACTATTAATAGACACAGGTGCGGAGATTTCTATACTGAAAGAAAACTTCGACATTTTTCGAAGCATTAAAAAAACTTTCCACCACAATTTAAAAAACAACTAAATGCATTATGCACACAATAAAGCGATGTATTCAGACTAGAAACCGAATCTATAACTACGAACAATTTTTACAAATAAAAGCTGAGACTGTATGATGATGAACCAATTTATATAAAAAATTGTAGAAATTCTCATAGTCAAAAAGACGAAATTCAAAATCAAGTCCAAATATCAAAGAAGCTAACTTCGGCCGTGCCGAAGTTTGTATAAGTTAATTATCCGTTAATTAAATCGAATAAAAAAATATAAGTTTAGACTTTTTAAGATCGATCTTGTGCCGAGAACGAGTTATTTATTTAAAGTCAAATGTGCAACTAATTTTACTTAAACCAAATCTATCCCTAACAAGCTGTGGCTTAGCGGCAGCGACGTCGGCGGTGTCGTCGCTGTAGATCGATGGCCTGTTGGGTAACGGGTGAATGTCGAATTCGGCAATTTTTGGTTGGCGCGTGCAGGAAGTAATGCAGACGTCAGGTCAGCACTTTGGTGCAACTGACATCGGTCAGCGCAACGTGACTTCTTGGTCATGAGAATTTATTCGTTACTAACTCCTCCTCCTCTAGTTTACACTTGTCCTCAAGTGATTCGTTAAAAGAATGGTATATCGTTAAATGGAATGTTTCGGCTTTCGATCTTCTTCATATTGGTCAGCGTTGGATCGTTTTTAGAGCCCATCTGTTTTTGGTCGAGTTGTACGATGACCCTTTTTCCTTTTTTCTTTATCACTAGATGCAGTAGGAAACTGATGAGGATGCCGGTAATAAATAGGGAGACAAGTGCTATTCTATTGGTTGTTGAGTGCACTTGGATCTTTTGCATGACTTTGATGTTGTTGACATGTAATTCTTCGAGTGCTTTCAATGAGAGAATTCTGATGCGTTCGCTCTCCATTGGTGTGATCTGTATTATGGGGCTTCCGGGTTTCATTACTGAAATCTCTATATTGCTGAACGTCTTCTGATTGACAGTTATGGTTTCATTCCAGAAGTTTAACAGGTATGTGCCTCTTAGTTTCTTTGCCTCCTTCTGCCATTCGACGGTTCCATTGAAGTCGCTTAACAGGATTAGTCCATCGTCGATTTCTTCTACTTCTGGGATGTGGTCTGCGTTGCTAAAGTCGCACAGTGCTTGTTCTCCCCGAATTATCTTAGGGATACAACTATCTTTAGTTAAATTAACAATTTTTGTCTTATCGCAAATTTTTATATTGTTGTAATTTTTACAATTATTTGATATTCCATAGAGTTCTTCTTTACATTGAAATATTTCTTTATATTTGAGATTGATGATACTATTGTTCTTTATTACAGGTTTGATGATTGAATTTTTGCAATCTATTTCTTCTAAATTAGGAATTTTTACAATGTACAAAAGTGTTGTTCCATTATGCAAAATGGAGACATCTGCGAATTCTAACATTTCTTCTATATTTAATGGTGGCATGTTACTTTCTTGAAACTTGTTACTGATAATTTGAATTTCTTTTTTTCCTAGTAAAAAAGTATTTATTAAATTTAATTTGGCCCACTGTATGGCATATTTAATATTTATTATTTCTTCTTTTATTAACCTTATTTGGTTTTGGAAACTAACAGCTAATTCATCCCCTACAAGTGAATCTTTTTTTATGCTATTGGTTAGATCGTTTGAAATTTTTGTTAATTTATTGATTCTGTCTTCCAGTAGTTTATTAATGATTATCTGTTGGTCGTTATTATCTATTAGTTTGTTTAAATTGTCCGTTATTATTACTAAATCATTATTGTCCGGGCTACCTGCTATATATTTCCATGCTGTGCCTAATATGTTGATTACTCTGGTATGACGATTCTGGTATATTGCCAATGTGCTGAAAGTAATCATTGCTTGTTCTATTTCATGATGCAAGGTGTGGTATAAGGGGTTTGTTTTAAGATCTTGTTCTGTGAGTAATAGGAGATTGTCTAATGCTTCTTTAATTTGTCCTAATTCTATCATCTGAACTATTCGCGTTGTTGATATCTGTAGTTTCCCTATTCCTTTTATTATATTAACAGTTTGTGCGTCGGTATAGTTTGATACGTCTAGGTGTTCTTCCGTTAATGTAGTCGTCATTGTAATCAGTATCCTGTAAAATTTATAGATTTTTTATATTGCTCTTGTGTATCGTTTTTCCAGTTGTTGTTAGTAAAGTTGTGTTTTTATCTTCTTTGACTATTTCTTTTCTGTACCTTGGTGACAATTTAGTTCCTAATCTATTATTAATTTTGACATATATTTCTTCCCCTGGCTTGTATGTGCGTATTTGTTTTCGTTTTTTATTATGATTCTGTAAATCTGTAGTTTGTTTTTGTTTAATTCGGTCAATGTTGTCCTGTCTTGATTTTTCTTCTTTACAAATTTGGCACTGTTTGACTAATGCTATAATTTTTTGTTTCATCTTGGGAAAGTAATGTGTTTCTCACAATTGTTTTTTATTTTCTAGTGCGTTACGGTGAGCTCTATTGTGAATTTTAAGAATATGTTCGTCTTATTTTTATGTTTCTAAAGTGCTTGGGAAATATCTGTTGAATTTGGTTCATGATTTCTTCGGAGGTTATTATTCCGTTGATCACGGAAGGGTTTAGGTAATTTTTTAGTATTTCTATTAGGGTTTTTTCTGTGAACTCTTGTTTAGTTATCAAATGTCTGTGGAATGTTGGGAAAGGGATTTGAAACTTATAATCGGTTGTATCGGATTTGTCTATGAATATTTGATTCTTAAATGCATTGATCGGAACTTCGATACTGGGTATCAGGTTGTGGCTTGAGTTTTCTGCACTATGTTGGGTGAATGCTATTGGGTATTGTATGATGACTTCGTTAGACACTATAGCGTTTTTAATTTTCTTGAAGGAATCTATGGCTTCTTGGTTAAGATTAATAAATTTTTTTGAAGACAGATTTTTGGACACTCGTCCATCTTCCCCTCTTAAAAGAGAGCTAAGTGGTTTTACTAACTTAGCGAAATTTTTTATGAACCGTCTGTAATAATTAGCCAGTCTAATAAATGATCGCAAGTCTTTAAGTGTTTTTGAAGAGGATACTTGGAAATGGTTGCTATTTTATCAGGGTTGGTCTCAACGTCTTTATCTGGAATGATAAAGCCGAGAAACTCTATTTTGTCTTTTGTAACGGTGTTGACTGCTTCAAGTCTCTTTTCTTTGATGGGTATGCAGATATTGTTTTTTATAATCAATAGATTTTTGCTGCTTTGGATAACAGCGTCTAGTTCCCTTAGGCTGTCGTTGCCTAATATAGCGTCAAAAGTTTTCAAAGTGGGTAATAGGAAAAATTTTACTTTAATGTCTGATCTATTAAAAAGGTTAGCGAATTTATGGTGTGTGATTTTAATGTTCCCGCCGACTGTAATAGCTTCGAAGGGTTTTTTGTTTGGAATAGCATTGTCTATAAATTTAGGTTGGATGTAGTTTCTATTTGATCCTGTATCTATTAATATTTTTAAAATTTTCTCGCTCCTCATCTTACATTCAATATAAGGAAGAGAGGAGCTTTTCATTCTAAAAAATTTATGTCTGAAAATTCGGGTTGGCTGTAGTCTGTGTGTTCTGTCTGTTCGCTATATTCTACTAAAGTTTGTCCAGTATCTGTTTGTTCTTCATATTGTGAGATTGTTTGTTCATATTCTTGCATGGTCGGGTAATTGTCAGTGGCTTCTATTTCGAATAATCCTTCTTCACTCGTCTGAATGTTGAAGTTTCGCTGTCTTTTATCAGGTTCATTTGTTGGGTCTGGAGGTCGTTTCCCTGCTACAAAGTTAGGTCTATTCATGTAGTTCACCATTCTGGTTCGTATGGAAGGGTCTACGTCCATTGGTTCAGGACGCGGCTGAGGCTTTGGTGCCAATGGGCGAGGGGGAGCAAATATTTGCTGAGTCGGGTAATGAGGAGTCGGTCCTGTATGATAAGCTTGTTGGTTATATTGCGTAGTGTTCGGCCAAGGAGTACGAACTGGGAGCTGTGGTCTGAAATTGATAGGTGGCGTCCTGATAGTTTGATTATAGCCTGCTCTATTTGGAGGATGTATTGTACGGGATGCTGCAATGGGCTTATCTGTGCTTCTAAAGGTAGTCGGTTGATGTTTGTTCATTGCGATATTAGTACGATAGTTTTGGTTTTCTAATTTGAGACAAAAATGTAGGGCGGAAGGCAGATCTACCGGTTCCTTTATACCAAGGAGTCGAGGTAGGTCACCCTTTAGACCTCGTATAAACGTATCTAGTGCTTTGTCACGATATACTTTTGTCATGAGTGTTTCGGATTCTCTGCTTAACTCCATACATCCTACCTTATTTAAAATCAACGAAAGATGTTTGTAGACTGTTTGATAGAATTCTTCTACTGATTGATTTTGACCTTGTATCAACATTGTCATTTGGTACTCTAGTGTTCTTAGATCTCTCTTATCTGCATAATGTAGTGTTAAGCATTTGGAAATGGCATTCCAGTTTAGAGGGACATTGTATGATTCAAGAGCCGTATCGGCCTCACCTGTGATCTTATTTCTTATGGTGTGCAAAATCCCAAAATATTTTGGCGAACCAACTTCTGCTGCGTATGCTGAAAGTATGCGATCTATACCCTTTTTCCATGAACTGAATTCTGTTGGGTTACCTGAGAATTCTCTAATGCATTTAACAATATCTGGTACTCTGTCTAAATCACCTAAATACTCCCTTTGATTTGCAGATATCCCCTGATCGTTTACGTTGTTGAATTCTCTTGAAGGATTGGTTAGTTCTTTCACTAGTGCCGGTAGCTGTTGCGCCAAGATCTGGCTAACTATGGCAGCTATTTGTTCTATGTTATTTGCCATTACTCTATTTTGTAAATGTACGTTGTGTCTGTCGAGTTGTCTTTGTTGTTGTCTATCTAAAAAATGTTTACTTGTTTGAGGCTGATCCTCTTCGTTTTGTACACTTAGAATTGGGGGCCTAATAAGATTATTTTCGTTAGCCATACAGTGAGGAGATTGGTATTAGTTTTAAGATGGTAATTGTAAATTAAATATTGAGAGATTTGAAATTTGTTGTAACTATTTGCTCTTGTTTTACTTATTCGGATAAAAAATGTTTATGTAGGAATTGATATTGTAGGAATTATTATGATTGTGAGATAGTAGTTGTAAATTAATGTTGATAAATTTGAAATTGTTTTAAATTATTTGCAGATTTTCTTGGAATATGTGTTTGGTTTTGTTTTGTTTGTTTGTAGGGAATGTTTTTGTATTTATTTTTGGTTAATATATTTTTTTTTCTTTTTCAAAAATATTTTGTGTTTTTGATGACCAGTGGCTGGTCTTTTCCTTCTACCTTGGAGGGGCCCTTAGGAATCGCAAAGTTGGAATTTTTTATACTACGTTTGTAGTGTTAATGTTGGTTTATAATTATACGATATTTTATTTTCCTTTTAGGAGTTTTTCTGGTTCTCGATTTTGTTTTGATATATTTTCAAGATATTAATTTTTCTTTTCTTTGTCAAAATATTAATTTTCGTTTCTTTTGTCGAAATATTAATTTTCTTTTCTTTTGTCAATATATTAAATTTTTCTTTTCTTTGTCAATATGCTTATGTTCTATATTATTCACTAGCTTACATTAGTGTAATTGCGGTGGTGACCTCCACTGACGGTCCGGATTTCGTCCTTTTTGAGTTATTTCCTCTACTCGGGAATCCTGCGATCGTACTTCGAAAGAGCTTCCTGCGGCCTTGCCTTACAAGAATTGTCATCCACCGTTGGGCAGTCGAACAATTAAGTTCTGTTTGCCTTGTGAGTTAAAAAACCGACCGTTAAAATTAATCAACGCGAGTTGTACTTGGTTTTTTGTTCACTTTTAACCAACGAGGTGCGCGTAGAATGTTCTTTTGTCATGCTGGCCGGTCCCTGCTCGGGCGCCAGTTAATTATCCGTTAATTAAATCGAATAAAAAAATATAAGTTTAGACTTTTTAAGATCGATCTTGTGCCGAGAACGAGTTATTTATTTAAAGTCAAATGTGCAACTAATTTTACTTAAACCAAATCTATCCCTAACAAGCTGTGGCTTAGCGGCAGCGACGTCGGCGGTGTCGTCGCTGTAGATCGATGGCCTGTTGGGTAACGGGTGAATGTCGAATTCGGCAATTTTTGGTTGGCGCGTGCAGGAAGTAATGCAGACGTCAGGTCAGCACTTTGGTGCAACTGACATCGGTCAGCGCAACGTGACTTCTTGGTCATGAGAATTTATTCGTTACTAACTTATACCCTTGCAGATTAATTGATTACTTTCTCCGTCATATCGGATTCAAGATATTTTAAAAATTGGAAATATAAAATTTAAAAAAAATTTGAACCAAAAAAAGAATCAGTAAGAAATAATTCGAGTTTGCCAACGGCCGGAGTTGAACCTTCGTTCATGTCATTTATAGAATCGATCTCTACCTATTGCGCTACCAAACTTTAAATTCACGGTCTCGCTATTTCGGTGTACATTGCAAGCGTCCAGCTTCTCGCTCTCTAAATTTTCTGACGAATTCTAGAAAACAACAACACAATACAAATAGTTTTCTGTCTCTTTCTGTTTCGCACTCAGCTTGTTGTTTTTTCAAGCACGTGTTCGCATATATGTATGTATGTATGTTTGTATGTTTCCATGTATGTTGTTTGTGTACGAATATATAAAAGCATATATAAACGTATTTAATTGGCTGCATATGCATACATACTGATGCTGATGGGGGTTGATTCATTGATTTTATTGATTTATGTCGGTGTTTATTATCCGATCTGATTCAAACTTACTGATATGATGTAAATAATAAATAAAATGTATAATTCTCATCTGATCACCAAATTTGGTTGAGATATCTTAAAAAACAAAAAAGTTTTTCTCACAAAAACATACTTTTTCTGATGGGGGTTGATTATTGATTTTATTGATTTATGTCGGTGTTTATTATCCGACTCACATTTTGACCGAGGTACCTCTGATCTTTCCTATTTTTCTATAACTTATAGTTGTCCGATCCTACCAATCTTTAAACTTGATTTGGATAAATCATCAATGAAGAGAATGATATGACTTTTATTCACGTAGCTCAAAATTTAAGTTCGAAAAAGCGCGAAGAAACAGACAGACGGACAGACGGACATGGTCATATCGACTCGACTTTCGATGCTGATCAAGAATATATATACTTTATGGGGTCGGAAACGATTATTTCTATGCGTTACAAACATCTGACCAATTTTATTATACCCTCTGCAAGGGTATAAAAATTGGTCAACGATAAAATAGTTGAACCATCTGAATCCACTGTTATTAGTACCAAAAAAGTCAATACCGTATTCCAAAAATAAAAAATGGCGATTAGTAATTGACTATAGCATTCTCTGGACTTGAACCTTCGCAAGCATTTCTTTATATGGATGACTTAATAGTCATTGGTTGCTCCGTAAATCATATGCTCAATAACTTAACGGATGTTTTTGAGAAATGTAGGCAACACAACCTAAAGTTACATCCTGCAAAATGTTCATTTTTCATGCATTAAGTCACTTTCGTAGGACATAAATGCATAGACAAAGAAATCTTGCCTGACGATACAAAATATAATGTCATTCAAAACTATCCAGTCCCACACGATGTGGACAGCGCTAGAAGATTCGTTGCATTTTGCAATTATTACAGAAGATGCATAAAGAATTTTGCTGATTATTCTCGTCACATAACAAGTTTATGTAAAAAAGATGTAAAATTCGAATGGACAGTTGACTGTCAAAACGCTTTCGAACACCTAAAATCAGCATTAATGAATCCGACTCTCTTACAATATCCAGATTTTAGCAAAGAATTTTGCATAATCACAGATGCAAGTAAATACGCATGTGGAGCAGTCCACATAAAAAATAAAAATGGACTACAGCTCCCAGTTGCATACGCATCTAGAGCTTTTACAAAAGGTGAGAGTAACAAAAGTACAACAGAGCAAGAATAAGCGGCAATTCATTGGGCAATTACGTATTTCAGACCATACATTTATGGTAGACACTTCACAGTCAAAACAGATCACAGAACTCTCGCCTATATATTTTCGATTGTGAACCCCAGTTCCAAACTGACGCGAATGAGACCTGAACTAGAGGAATATAACTTCACAGTAGAGTTTCTAAAGGGTAAAGACAATTATGTAGCCGATGCGCTATCAAGAATAACAATAACGGACTTACAAAATATAAATATAACAAATAACACGATTATGAAAGTCACTACTAGAAATCAAAGTAAACAGTTAAATTCCTGCGCATGAAGAGAAAAAAAATATGATATAGAAGATTTGCGAAAGCAATCTCTTAATGCTTCTAAGCCCAATGTACATATACGAAGTCATTGTAAGTGAAGAAGTACAAAAAGTAGTGACCTTGCGAATAACAGACTTTCTATGCACACTGAAACATGGAAAAAATATCAAAGAAGCTAACTTCGGCCGTGCCGAAGTTTGTATACCCTTGCAGATTAATTGATTACTTTCTCTTTTAAAAATTGGAAATATAAAATTTAAAAAAAATTTGAACCAAAAAAGAATCAGTAAGAAAAAATTCGAATTTGCCAACGGCCGGAGTTGAACCTCCGCTCACGTCACTTCTAGAACCGATCTCTACCTATTGCGCTACCAAACTTAAAATTCACGGCCTCGCTATTTCGGTATACATTGCAAGCGTCCAGCTTCTCGCTCTCTAAAGTTTCTGACGAATTCTAGAAAACAACAACACAATACAAATAGTTTTTTGTCTCTTTCTGTCTCGCACTCAGCTTGTAGTTTTTTCAAGCACGTGTTCGCATATATGTATGTATGTATGTTTGTATGTTTCCATGTATGTTGTTTGTGTACGCATATATAAAAGCAAATATAAACGTATTTAATTGGCTGCATATGCAAACATACTGATGCTGATGGGGGTTGATTCATTGATTTTATTGATTTATGTCGGTGTTTATTATCCGATCTGATTCAAACTTACTGATATGATGTAAAAATATAATTTTTTATTTTTTTTTAATAAATTTTTTTTTTTTTTTTTTTTTTTTTTTTTTTTTTTTTTTTTTTGTTTTTTTTTTTATTGAATTTAACACTGGAAGGAGGAAAGGATTTTTTTTTGTCAAATTTGGGTGAAAAAATTCAAAAACAAAAAAGTTTTTCTCACAAGAACTGTTTTGAACAACACAAATTTTAACCGAGGTACCTCTGATCTTTCCTATTTTCTATAACTTATAGTTGTCCGATCCTACCAACTCCCGAACTTAATTTAGATAAATCATCAATGAAGAGAATGATATGACTTTTATTCACGTAGCTCAAAATTTAAGTTCGATTCCTTGCGAAGAAACAGACAGACGGACAGACGGACAGACGGACATGGTCATATCGACTCGGCTTTCGATGCTGATCAAGAATATATATACTTTATGGGGTCGGAAACGATTATTTCTATGCGTTACAAACATCTGACCAATTTTATTATACCCTCTGCAAGGGTATAAAAATTATAGCAAGAATAGACGTTAGCGATCTGCACACCAGTGGATATCTTGACTTTGGTCAGTTCTTCCAAAGGCTTGAAATGCAAGCCGGTATACTTAAGATTAGCCAACTCAAAGTGGCACCGAGCGAAAAGATCTTTGAAACTATTTCAATAGAATCTTTTAAAATAATGGGCAATAAAATATTAAAATCTTTAAGAGTAGTGCTACTCAAGCCGGTGACCCTATTATCAACTAATGATAAAGAGAAAGAAGCTATACTGTTTACGTTCCATGACGACCCTATAGAAAGAGGTCATACTGGAATATCAAGAACTATAGCAAAAATAAAAAGACTTACGATGGATACGATCGGTCCACTACCTAAATCCGAATAAGGAGACGAATATGCAGTAACTTTAATCTGCGATTTAGCGAAATATCTTGTAGTAATACCAACTAAAGACAAAAGTGCGAAAACAATAGCAAAAGCTATATTTAAAGAATTAATTCTGAAGTACGGTCAAATGAAGACATTCATTACGGACATGGGAACAGAATGTAAAAACTCCATAATTGAAGATTTGTGCAAAAATATGCATATAAAAAATATATCTTCAACCGCACATCATCACCAGACCGTAGGTACCGTGGAACGGAACCACCGAGCATTCAATGAGTTCATTCGTTCATACAAATCTGTCGACAAAACGATTGGGATGTATGGATAAAATATTCGATATATAATTCGATTTCACTTCCTCGTGGATAGACGTGTTTTCTTGAGCTCTTGCTAACACTTACTGTTTTCGCCAATACAAAATCGCGATTAATTTAAATTCTTGTTGTTCTCTCCTTTCATCGCTTTTGTTGCTATTTTGTTACTTACAAACGCAAAAACAAAACAATATTTTAAAATTATTCTTTCGCACAACAACAAAGATTTTACATCATTGTTGTTGCGCTTTTTTATATTTGCTTTTTTTATATTTGCTATTTATATTTGATCTTGCGATTGTAATCTTTACCGTTGCTCTAGCGTTCTCGCCCACGCATTGATATTGTATGTGCAGTGTTTGTGGCTCTCCCGCTCTTTACCTTTTTTCTTTTGCTCGTGCTCTGATCTATTTTCTATCTCGCGTGATACGTGTGCGTGTTTTCTCTTAGTTTCTTTCTGTTTTCTCTGCAAGTTTGACCCAAGTGTCGAATTTGCTTCAACTACTGAGTGAGTTTTTTCTTTGGCCTTTTATTTTATTCTTTACCAATTTACATTTTTTTTTTTTATTAATACTAAATTTTATAAAATGTCTGTCTGCTCAAGCAAGAAATGTTTGAACCCCCGCACCCCTATAACGTATTTCTCTCATGTTGGCTGTGTGTATAATGTCATGCATGTTAAATGTGCGGGCTACACAGCCAAGGTAAGGGATAGTTTGCAGGCTTAAATGGCGCTGTGACTCATGCCGAGAAGTCGAAATTGAAATGAGGGGTTTCATGAGGCAGACCAGGGATAGATTCAAAAAAATGTCCACTGGTTTTCGTAAGCTCTGTGATGAGTTTAACGCTATGGAAGCAGAATTCAACAATTAGAAGTTGTTGAATGAGTCTCCAAAGCGTAAAAAACCAGTGCGCGGAATCCTTCCATGCATCTGCCTGTCCCTAATTTGAACTCGGCCAGAGCACCACATTCTCCATTGCTACAACCAAAACTACCGCAGCTTATTTCGTTTACTACTCCCGTTCCGCAAGGCGATCGGAAAGATGAGACTATTTCCATTTCTCCAGGAAATGGTCTCCCTTTACAGGCGAATAAAGCTGTAGTTTCCGATATGTCTGGGCATATATCCAACATAGGGAATATTGCCAATAGGGATCCTGTCAGAGGCCTACATACGGACACTCTGATTGAATCTGCTGCGGTTATAAATGCTGTGGTGGATCCTATGTCTGGTCTCCGTAGACCTCTAACAGGTGTTCCTCCGAAGAAACACATATTTGTTTATAGGCTTGATCCCGAACATTCGTCGGATGACGTCTTAGCTTTCATTAAGACAAAAGTTCAAGCCAACAAAATATCAGTGGAAAAATTTAAATTTATTTATTCAAGAGAGATCTCTTCTTTTAAAATTAGTGTCCCGGTCGAACTGTTTGACTGTATTTGCAGTAACAGTTTTTGGCCGGATCACATTTTAGTTAAAGAGTACACGGCCAAAAGAAAACTCGAGATCCGGTTAGGCTTTCTATCCCCGCCTCTTCAGCTTCTGCCGGACCATCAGCATCTGCTGGTGGTTCAAAAAACTAATCTCGTCCCTTTGTCTGGCCTATCAGAATGTAAGAGGACTTAAATCTAAGCTTCCTAGACTATATGTAGATAGTTAAGTATTTGATTTTAATATTTCAGCTTTTACATAGACATGGTTAAAACCTGATATTAGCGATGCACCTGTTCTTTCTTCAAAATTTTCAATTTTTAGGCGTGATCGGACCAATCGCGTAGGTGGAGGAGTTTTGATAGCAGTTGACTCTACCTTACCCTCTGACATTATTCATTCTCCTGAATTTCAGGAAATTGAGTTTGTTGGTGTTAAGGTTAGACTCAAGTCGTTTTCCGCCTACGTAACATGTTCCTACATTCCGCCACAATCCGACATGTCAGTATATAACAAACATCTAGAGTCAATTCAATATGTTTCTTCTTTGCTATCAGATAGAGACATCTTAATTGCTCTTGGTGATTTTAATTTGCCTGAAATTCAATGGTCACCTTCAGATGAATCTGCTTCGTTGCTTTCTTCTTCGTCACATTCTATTATTGATGGCCTTTTTGAATTATCCTTGGCCCAGATAAACTCTGTCCGTAATAAGAATGGAAGATCTTTGGATCTGATATTTGTGATTGATTCTTCCAACTGCGTTGCTTCTAGAACTGACCCTCTAGTCCTCCCGGAAGATAAATTTCACCCCACTTTAGAAATCCTTCGTGGCCATTACTTTTCCAGAATGGGCAACATAGCCAAAGAAGTGGTGGCGAACTGCAAGGTTTGCACTCAAGTAAAATATGACAGGCACCCGAAAAAACAAAATTTTGGTGAAACACCCATTCCTAACCACACTGTCGAGATGTTACACATAGACGTCTTCGCAACCGACCAAAAATATTTTTTAACTTGTGTAGACATGTCTCTAAATTCGCACTGGTACAACCAGTGATGTCCAGAACAATAATTGAGGTCAAACGCTCCTTGCTACAAATTTTAAATATGTTTCCCAACATCAAAACTCAATATACTGCGACGATGAGGCCGCTTAACGATCTGAGACCATTACTTATTAAAGAACTATTACATCATTGACAGGTGGTACGATTCCTCAGCACCCTGATTGAAATTGCCCTATGGATTCAGGGTATAAAAAATCGACGATACAATATAAATCAATATAAATCAATGATCAATGATTGATAAATCAATATAAAGAAAATGATTGAAATAATGATCTTACATCCCAAATTTTAATTTTATTACACTAATAAAAAAAATAAAAAACATATATGTTAAATAATAGTACATATAAGCAAATTGGATGAAATAAATAGTATACCCACTATGGGGTTAATTGATACAAATACGGTGGATCCCACTGCAAATGTAATAAACCAGATCCAAACAGCAAATATTGATCTAAAATTAACGAATATATTGTTATTAATAATTGTTATAATATTGTGCGCATATATACTATATAAAGTATACATGTTACGCAATAAGTGTGAATAAAAAGGGCGCAAAATGATCTGGATAAGATCTAAAAAAATGATAATATATACGCGCACAAGCAATTGTTGTAATAATATGTTCAAACAAAAATAAAAATATATTAATGTAGAAAAATAAAAAAGAAAAATATAATAAAATCATAATATATACTGATTTCCAAATTTTTTTTTTTACGTGCGAATCCCAACGGGTGCACTAAGTGCCCACCCTCCCGCCCAACCGACCGAGGGGGCGCATACCGCATAACGTACGGCTCGAGACGCGGGAACAAGATCACAAAACACAGACAAATAAACGAATTCTACATCTAGTTACGAACTAAATAAGATAAGATAGAAGTTTTTAGTAAAGGAAGAGAGAGCTCAGAACTGATTACACTGTAAAGGCGGTTGTAATCAGAACAAAGGACTCGAAAAGGTTCATGCATAGCATAGTTAGTAGAACAGCGTGGAAGTGATAGAGGTATTAAATTTCTAGTAGGTCTACAAGGAACAGATAAAGCTACGCGGCTCAATAGCTCAGGGGAGTCTATATCACCATTAAGGAGCTTGTGGATGAAGATCACGCCAAGCATTACTCTACGGTTAGTTAAAGAAGGTAGGTTAAGTAAAAGAAGTCTGCTAGAGTACGATGGTAAATTGATATTGCGATCCCAGTTCAGACCACGAAGAGCAAAAAGAGTAGGAACTGCTTTTGGACAGATTCAATTCTTGCTTGGTGTGAGTCATATTGAGGTGCCCATATGCAAGATCCATACTCAAGGATAGGACGGACCAATGAAGTAAAGAGAATTTTGGTTGTGCAAGGGTCATTAAATTCCTTTGACCATCTTTTACAAACCCAAGAACTCCCATAGCTTTGCCGGACAGTAGTGGAAATATGAGACTTAAAAGATAACTTTCGGTCCATAAGGACACCCAAGTCATTTATCTCATCGAGGCGTTTTAAAGGACTATTATTAAGAAAATATGTCACAATCTGTGGAGTATTTCTGAAAAAGTTAATACACTACATTTAGAAGTGTTGAGGTTAAGCAAGTTAAGTCCACACCAAGACTCGAAGTTGTGAAGGTCAGATTGCAACCGAAATGGGGAGGCCATGTCCTTAAAACTAAGACAAACCTTAACGTCATCCGCATACATAAAGACTCGAGAGTGATTTATGACTGAGGGAAGATCGTTTATGAATAATGTGAAAAGCAAAGGTCCCAGATGACTGCCCTGAGGCACTCCCGAAGTCACATGGATGGACCTAGAATATGAAGACTTGGAAAGAACCTTTTGAGATGTTGCAATTGAGAAGTAATTATCTTTTCAAAGGCTTTAAGAATAGCGGATAATTTAGAGATAACCCTATAATTCGTTGCATCGGATTTCCTACCATTCTTATAAAGTGGAATAATATAGGATTTCTTCCAAATAGATGGAAACGTTGAAGTGTTAACGGACAATACAAAAAGTTTTAAAATTGGCTTACATAGGGCCTCTGCGCAAAATCTGAGTACGCAGCCTGGTATCCCATCGGGGCCAGGAGAGTACACTGGTTTTACTAAATTAAGCACGCTAAGTAGCGAACTTTCATCAATGAAAGGATTATAGATACAATTAGACTTTTTCAACTGGTAAGGATACGAAAGATTCGCTCGATATTCCGTGGAGGAATAAGTTGTTTTAAAAAAATCAGCAAACAAATCAGCAATTTCTTGATCAGTGTCCGCTGTATTATTTTCAGAAGAAATTCGGGATGGAAGGACGGACGTCTTACGTTTAGAATTGATAAAGTTATAGAATAATTTTGGATTTTGTGAAAAATTAAATTTGCAACGCTGAAGGTAGTTCTTATAACATTGCGTGTTAAGCCTCATAAAATCCGAGCGTGCGACTATATAACGAGCGAAATCAGAGGGACGACATGATTTCTTGTACTTTTTATAATATCTCGATTTCACGTTCTTTAAGTTAGATAACTCACGAGAAATCCAGGGGGTCGATGAGACAACACTGACATCCTGCATGGGACACAAACCCAAAGAAGCGAATCGAGAGTATTGTAAAAAATAGAAATAGCTAGATCCATGTTTGACCAATTGTATAAAGGGGACCAATCTGTTGAAAGAATAAGCTCATTCAATTTAAGAAAGTTGGCTTAATGAAAGTTACGTGATCTAGGCTTTGTATTAACACCAACAATTGATGCTCGAAAAGGTAGATCGATTGTCAATTCTAAGGTGGGGTGAAATTTATCTTCCGGGAGGACTAGAGGGTCAGTTCTAGAAGCAACGCAGTTGGAAGAATCAATCACAAATATCAGATCCAAAGATCTTCCATTCTTATTACGGACAGAGTTTATCTGGGCCAAGGATAATTCAAAAAGGCCATCAATAATAGAATGTGACGTAGAAGAAAACAACGAAGCAGATTCATCTGAAGGTGACCATTGAATTTCAGGCAAATTAAAATCACCAAGAGCAATTAAGATGTCTCTACCTGATAGCAAAAAAGAAACATATTGAATTGACTCTAGATGTTTGTTATATACTGACATGTCGGATTGTGGCGGAATGTAGGAACATGTTACGTAGGCGGAAAACGACTTGAGTCTAACCTTAACTCCAACAAACTCAATTTCCTGAAATTCAGGAGAATGAATAATGTCAGAAGGTAAGGTAGAGTCAACTGCTATTAAAACTCCTCCACCTACGCGATTGGTCCGATGGCCTAAAAATTGAAATTTTGAAGAAAGAACAGATGCATCGCTAATATCAGGCTTTAACCATGTCTCTGTAAAAGCTAAAATATTAAAATCAAATACTAAACTATCTACATATAGTCTAGGAAGCTTAGACTTAATTTAAATTTTTCCACCGATATTTTGTTGGCTTCAACTTTTGTCGTAATAAAAGCGAAGACGTCATCCGACAAATGTTCGCGATCAAGTCTAGAAACAAATATGTGTTTCTTCGGAGGAACACCTGTTAGAGGTCTACGTAGACCAGACATAGGATCCACCACGGCATTTATAACCGCAGCAGATTCAATCAGAGTGTCCGTATGTAGGCCTCTGACAGGATCCATTTTGGCAATATTCCCTATGTTGGATATATGCCCAGACATATCGGAAACTACAGATTTATTCGCCTGTTAAGGGAGACCATTTCCTGGAGAAATGGAAATAGTCTCATCTTGGCCTTGCGGAATGGGAGTGGTAAACGAAATAAGCTGCTGTGGGTTTGGTTGTAGCAATGGAGAATGTGGTGCTCTAGCCGAGTTCAAATTTGTTTTTTTACGCTTTGGAGACTCATTCAACAACTTATAATTGTTGAATTCTGCTTCCATAGCGTTAAACTCATCACAGAGCTTACGAAAACCAGTGGACAGTTTTTTAAATCTATCCCTGGTCTGCCTCATGAAAACCCTCATTTCAATTTCGACTTCTCGCCATGAGTCACAGCCCCATTTAAGCCTGCAAACTATCCCTTACCTTGGCTGTGTAGCCCGCACATTTAACATGCATGACATTATCACACAGCCAACATGAGAGAAATACGTTATGGGGTGCAGGGGCTTCAAACATTTGTTGCTTGAGCAGACAGACGTTTTATAAAATTTACTATTAATAAAAAAATAAAAATGTAAATTGGTATAAGAATAAAATAAAAGGCCAAAGAAAAAACTCACTCAGTAGTTGAAGCAAATTCGACACTTGGGTCAAACTTGCAGAGAAAACAGAAAGAAACTAAGAGAAAACACACACAAGTATCACGTGAGAGAGAAATAGATCAGAGCGCGCACAAAAGAAATAAGTTAAAGAGCGGGAGAGCCACAAACACTGCACATGCAATATCAATGCGTGGGCGAGAACACTAGAGCAACTTGCAACGGTAAAGATTACGAACGCAAGATCAAAAGCAAATATAAAAAAGCGCAACAACAATAATATAAAATCTTCGTTGTTGTGCGAAAGAATAATTTTAATATATTGTTTTGTTTTTGCGTTTGTAAGTGACAAAATAGCAACAAAAACGATGAAAGGAGAGTAAAGGAGTAAACACCGAATCTTACAACAGGAATTTAAATTAATCGCGATTTTGTATTGGCGAAAACAGTAGGTGTTAGCAAGAGCTCAGGAAAACACGTCTATTCACGGGGAAGTGAAGTCGAAGTATGAATATATATATATATATATATATTCTTATGTAAACTTTTTATACATAAGCAGACCGCTCCTCTGCCGGCGTCACTGGTAGCGCAGCTAGGCGGTCTTAGCTTGTTAAAGAATTGAGATTTATTGAATAAAGAAACCTCAAACTATCAACACGACTTTGGATATCAATCTATGGCTATTGACGAACCTTACTACATGGTTTACTTTAGTTCTTAGATCTACATATATATCGTATGTGTACATATGTATGCAGAAGGCATGCATATGTTATGTATGGTTTGCCCACTTGAGCTGCAAAGATTACGCTCACCATTGCCCACGCGCTGCGATCGGCTTGTATATAAGCGGTAGATCGTATTACTTATGCGCTGGAATGTTTATGTATTTCTATGTGGTCTTTTAAAGTACTTTGGGTAGTTAAATATTTATATATATTATGACAAAGTGTCACAACGCATTAACTGAATGTTATACCCTTTATATGAATTTGATGATAATTTAAAATTTTGGTTTTTTCTGCGATACCCAACGGATGCAACAAATTCACAATACACGCACAGCTAAACAAACGGTATAACTAATTACGGGTTAAATAAGATAGAATAGAAGTTTCTACAAAAGGAATAGAGAGCTCAGAACTGATTACATGGTAAAGGCGACAATCGACAAAGACAAAAGTTTTGAAAAGGTTCATGTGTTTTTTACTTAGCGTAAAAAATATACAGGTTTGCCATTTTAGATACGTCCACAAGTAACCGAAAGCCTTACCCGGTTCAATAACTCAGGTAAGTTTATATCACTATTAAGGAGGTAGTGCATAAACATCCCTCAAATCATTGTTTTATGATATGTAAGAGATGGTAGGTTAAGTAAAAGTAGTTTACTACAGATGTCAAATTGGCATTGCGAAGAGCAAAGTGTAGTCACTGCAACATACCGTCTGGAAGGCTAGAAATCACTGAGCCACCATTTGCGAATATGGGACTCGCTTACTTTGGACTAATAAAAGTCATTGTAGATAGAAGAAAGGAAATCTGTTGACGATACATACCGAATAGGCGCATAACAAAATAAAAAAGTAAAGCAAAGTCTATCTTGGTGTTTCTCAAAATAACGCTATACAGACAACCTGCTCTACTTCTGTTGCCCTCGTGCTTGAGGGCACGGGGCACGAGGGGTGACACAAAAGGTGGTATAGATGATTTAAATAAATACATGCAAACACGGCCAATTTCCCGGGAACCAAATTAAGAAACAAAACTCTCGTTTCTTATTATCAAACCTGTTTATCCTTTTAGCTTCCCGGCGAACTTTTTTCCGTCTTTCAGTCAAAAAATAAGTGAACTTTATTACTTAATTTTACTACATTGTTTGAGAGGAAATACTAAAAAAAATTACATATTTTAATGATATTGGATTCTTTTTTTTGCCTTTGAGTATCGTTGAATAAATCACGTTTTTCATCAATTTACTTAAACGTTGCGGTTCTTTCAATATCACATTTTGGCATGTTCAATAGTTTACAACTAAAAGAACTACTAAAACTGTAACCGCTATTGAGAGCGTCCTATTTGATAGGGTACTTCGCCTTGGTTATTGGTCAACATTTCCGCCGGTAGAGAATCTGAAAAGTAGAGAAAATTTGTATTTCAAGCCAATTTGCTTAACAACACATATATATTCACTCTATATTCCTTGAGCTTCTTGCCAAATATCCTACACTTTCCTTAAATTTGTTTGGAAGAATATGTGTAGTACTTATACATGGGAGAATAATCGCATGTATAAGTACTACACATATTCTTCCATACATACATATGCGAGTGCTATTCCCGCTGCAAGTGAAAGTGCGTTAAAATTCGCCCGATTTATCATATATTATCTAATATACTCACCGATTAATTCCGTCATCTTTATCAGAAAGAAATCTCACACATTTTTCATTTTTCCTTAAAAGGTTTCCCTTATCAGCTCGAGGGTCTTAGATACAATAAAAACAAACCCCAATTACTATCGTCCGGTCTCTTTACCATTGGTGCTTGAGGCAGACCTCTATCCGAAAGTTAGCCAGCCCGGATATGTGCCCGGCCAATGTGGCTTCCAGGTCGGATATGTGGTTGGCACGTTATATGGAGAACGCCATTACAGTCGGTTCAGTTTTTTAACTTGATTGGAAAACGCCATTACAGTCGGTTTCCTATTTCGACTTACGTTATTTCTACGCGTTGAATTCCGCGGCTAGAATTTTGTATGTGGGTCTGTAGTTTATCTATGAATTCGGAATAATATGGATTAGAGATGGGCATGGGCCTCCCTTTTGAGGCACTGCACGGCCTAAGCATGGCTGTTAAAAATTGAGGCTCAGCATGGCACGGCCCTCGTCCATCTCTAATTCTGACGAAGATAAGGCAGTATACCATAAAACAGTCACAGACATTGATATCGAAAATGAATGAAATGAAAATGAATTACTGATCAGATCCGGCTGCCGTTCATTGAACGACTGCTGGCTGGCAGAAAATTAAAAATGCTGAACGAGACATGAGTAGTATATTCAAAATACTTAAAGAAGTCGTAAACGCTATACATTGCGATCTCCTTACGCTAGCAAGCTTTCAGCATTTATTTCCCATTTCTCTAGTACCCAACTTCGATATTGCAAGAATCTCGTTCAGGACATTACAGATAAAAATGAACAATTAGAAATCGTCACTGCTGAACATAATAGGGCGCACAGAGCGGCTCAGGAAGACGAAGGCAAATCCTTCGTGGCCATTATTTTTCCAGAATGGGCAACATAGCCAAAGAAGTGGTGGCGAACTGCAAGGTTTGCACCCAAGTAAAATATGACAGGCACCCGAAAAAGCAAAAACTTGGTGAAACACCCATTCCTAACCACACTGGCGAGATGTTACACATAGACGTCTTCGCAACTGACCAAAAATATTTTTTAACTTGTGTAGACATGTCTCTAAATTCGCACTGGTACAACCAGTGATGTCCAGAACAATAATTGAGGTCAAACGCTCCTTGGTACAAATTTTAAATATGTTTCCCAACATCAAAACTCAATATACTGCGACGATGAGGCCGCTTAACGATCTGAGACCATTACTTATTAAAGAACTATTACAACATTGACAAGTGGTACGATTCCTCAGCACCCTGACTGAAATTGCCAGGTGTCTAAAAATAGATAAAAAATGAAGTAAGCAAGTCGTCCCTGCCGACTTGGAGTATACCCTGTACCAATAAGAGATATGTTACAAACTCAAACTCCTTCCAAAACCCCATTATTGAATATAAATTCTTGTATAAAATTCTCGTAGCAAGCCGAATCACCAAATTCATGCTTTCTCGCTTACTCATGTCAGTGAAGGAAACTAATGCGTCATTCGGTACAAAGCAACATGCGCATGCTATCTCGCTCACACATTTCAGCTGCTGCTGCCCATGGCATTTCAGTACAAAACATATATGTATGTGTATATCACCGATATTTATTAACTGATTTCGGTCAAATTCGATCAGACGGTACATATTGGCTATAAAATTAAGTTTGCCATAAAGATATACTGTAGCTTTAATACAACTCTATTTATAGGTTTTTCTAATTTGCGGGGGCGGAAGTGAGCGTGGCAGAAATTTGAAACAAACTTGACCTGCGTATACACTAGACGGATGTTGGCACCAAGTTTGGTTATTCTAGCTCTTATAGTCTCTGAGATCTAGGTGTTCATACGGACGGACAGACGCACGGACAGACGGACGGACGGACAGACGGACAGACGGACGGACAGGCGGACAGACGGACATGGCTATATCAACTGTTACAGCTTTTAATGCTGATCAAGAATATATATACTTTATGGGGTCGGAAAATTTTCGTTCTGCCTGTTACATACATTTTAGCGACTTTAATATTCCCTTGAACCCTATGGGCACAGGGTATCAAAATAGGAGACCAGGTTTTACTAAAAAACGAAACAGGTCATAAATAAGATTTTCAATATACAGGTCCTTATAAGGTAGAAGATATAAAAGAAAACTATAACATAATAATTTCAAACAATAAAAAAAAAATAAATAGTAGGTACAGGTTAAAAAATTTGTTTACCTAATCAGTTAACAAAATAACAAATTAACAAATTAAAATACAATAAACTGAAAAAAAGAAGTTCGAAAAATTTAAAAAAAAAAACAAATTTTCATGTTTTATGACACTAATATGTATACACTTACACAACAAAAATAAAATAAACAATTAATATCATCAAACTATCAAAAAAAAGGAACATAATAAATAAGTTTTTACATAATCAAATCAGAAAATAACTCCATAGAATTACGTTAATTTTCTAAAGGAGGAGGATGTAGCATGTTCGGTAAACATATTAATAATATAGTCTAACACTTTGTTACTATATTTATGTATACAACATTCAAGTGTCATGCTATGAGTGGATGCTACTGGATATTGCTGAGTCTGCAGAACTGAAACGCACGACCACTCTGTCTCCAAGCAATATGAGGCGGCATACATATATATATATATTCTTATGTAAACATTTTATACATAAGCAGACCGCTCCTCTGCCGGCGACACTGGCAGCGCAGCTACGCTGTCTTAGATGTACTTAACCATTGTTAAAGAATTAAGATTTATTGAATAAAGAAACCTCAAGCTATCAACACGACTTTGGATATCAATCTATGGCTATTGACGAACCTTACTACATGGTTTACTTTAGTTCTTATATCTACATATATATCGTATGTGTACATATGTATGCAGAAGGCATGCATATGTTATGTATGGTTTGCCCACTTCAGCTGCAAAGATTACGCTCACCATTTCCCACGCGCTGCGATCGGCTTGTATATAAGCGGTAGATCGTATTACTTATGCGCTGGAATGTTTATGTATTTCTATGTGGTCTTTTAAAGTACTTTGGGTAGTTAAATATTTACATATATTATGACAAAGTGTCACAACGCATTAACTGAATGTTATACCCTTTATATGAATTTGATGATAATTTAAAATTTTGTTTTTTTCTGCGATACCCAACGGATGCAACAAATTCACAATACACGCACAGCTAAACAAACGGTATAACTAATTACGGGTTAAATAAGATAGAATAGAAGTTTCTACAAAAGGAATAGAGAGCTCAGAACTGATTACATGGTAGAGGCGACAATCGACAAAGACAAAAGTTTTGAAAAGGTTCATGTGTTTTTTACTTAGCGTAAAAAATATACAGGTTTGCCATTTTAGATACGTCCATAAGTAACCGAAAGCCTTACCCGGTTCAATAACTCAGGTAAGTTTATATCACTATTAAGGAGGTAGTGCATAAACATCCCTCAAATCATTGTTTTATGATATGTAAGAGAAGGTAGGTTAAGTAAAAGTAGTTTACTACAGATGTCAAATTGGCATTGCGAAGAGCAAAGTGTAGTCACTGCAACATACCGTCTGGAAGGCTGGAAATCACTGAGCCACCATTTGCCAAATTTGGGACTCGCTTACTTTGGACTAATAAAAGTCATTGTAGATAGAAGAAAGGAAATCTGTTGACGATACATACCGAATAGGCGCATAACAAAATAAAAAAGTAAAGCAAAGTCTATCTTGGTGTTTCTCAAAATAACCTTAACCCCTCCCCTCCTCCTCTTTCTTTTCCCCTTAGCCTTTTATTTTTTTTTCTTTTTTGGTTTTTTTCCTCAAAAGGGGTCCCTAACAGAAAAAAAAAAAAAAACCCAAAAAAACCAACCCCTATCTCTTACCTTTGGGGCTCCACGGGGGGGTCTTCAGGCAGACATTCTATCCGGAGGTGATCGGGCCGGGGGTGTGGTGGCGTATTGGGGGGGGGTAGGTTATGTGGGGGGCAATAATACGGGCGAACCCATTTATAGTCGGTTTAAATCGGTATCAGAATGGGAAAACGCTCCCGCGTTTTTTTTTTTTCCTCCCGTTAGTTTTCCCTTAGATAACGCGGCTAAAATTTTGCATGTGGGTCTGTAGTTTTCGAGAAATTAGAATATGGAGGAGGGAGGGGGGGGGCCCCTTTTGAGGCACTGTACGGCCTAAGCATGGCTGTTAAAAATTGAGGCTTAGCATGGCACGGCCCTCGTCCATCTCTTATTCTGATGAAGATAAGGCAGTATACCATAAAACAGTCAAAGACATTGATAGCGAAAATGAATACGCCCATTTTTTAGTGATTAGATCCGGCTGCCGTTCATTGAACGACTGCTGGCTGGCAGAACATTAAAAATGCTGAACGAGACAAGAGTAGCATATTCAAAATACTTAAAGAAGTCGTAAACGCTATACATTGCGATCTCCTTACGCTAGCAAGCTTTCAGCATTTATTTCCCATTTCTCTAGTTCCCAACTTAAATATTGCAAGAATCCCGTTGAGGACATTACAGATAAAAATGAACAATTAGAAATCGTCACTGCTGAACATAATAGGGCGCACAGAGCGGCTCAGGAAGACGAAGGCAAATCCTTCGTGGCCATTACTTTTCCAGAATGGGCAACATAGCCAAAGAAGTGGTGGCGAACTGCAAGGTTTGCACCCAAGTAAAATATGACAGGCACCCGAAAAAGCAAAAACTTGGTGAAACACCCATTCCTAACCACACTGGCGAGATGTTACACATAGACGTCTTCGCAACTGACCAAAAATATTTTTTAACTTGTGTAGACATGTCTCTAAATTCGCACTGGTACAACCAGTGATGTCCAGAACAATAATTGAGGTCAAACGCTCCTTGCTACAAATTTTAAATATGTTTCCCAACATCAAAACTCAATATACTGCGACGATGAGGCCGCTTAACGATCTGAGACCATTACTTATTAAAGAACTATTACATCATTGACAGGTGATACGATTCCTCAGCACCCTGATTGAAATTGCCTTATGGATTCAGGGTATAAAAAATCGACGATACAGTAGAGTTAATTCTGAGAGCCACATTAGAATATAACAAAACATTGTATTCGATCACCCGCAAGTTCCGATGAGCACTGTTCACACATCAAATCTAGGCTAATTATAGCCCAACAATACACCATGGGTATGAGCAACCCAACCAGACAGGATCGTATGTTTGAAGTAGGAGAAGAAAATAACATGATATTAAGATATAAGTTAACCACTCTATTGTAGTATGTTATATGCCAAACATGCATATGCCCACCGTATTGTAGTGTATACAATATGTAAAGTGGTCATATGCCCAAATTTAATGTTAGAGTATCAAGCGCATAAACATAGCGACACTTTGTCCCTTTGTTTACATAATATAACCGCCGTCTAGTGCCGCAATATGATCAGCCACTTATATGTGGACTGGCCCGCAGCGTGAGAACTGCAGCGTAAGCACTATGACGTTCTGACCATTCGGTACCAAGCGCATGTATGTATATACCTTCTGGTTATACATACATATTTCACAATATATATATGGCATGCTACATACTCCCGTTCTGTCGCTGCTTTGAGCGACAGAACTCAAAATTACTTACATCCTAAAACTTTTAGGCTAAGCAAGAAATCGTTTGATAAAATAAATTCAATTCGGTTTATACCGTCAAAGAACGAGCATTGGTTTATTTTTGGAAAACCTCATCTTTACATGGCGACCGTGACAAGTGTCACGAGGGGGAGACAAATCCTTTCTACATCTCGTTGTCTCTCGAAAACCTCCAGCTATATCTAATGTTGTAAAAAAGGAGTAAAGCGGGGAGACCAGAACCAGTCGCGGTGACATTGAGAAACCCCCCGACCACGAAAAAAAAAAAACCAATTAATTCATACAAAAAAAAAATTGGTTAATGTCTCGAGCAAAAAGGGAAGATAACAACAAATTGTGAGCCTTGTGGCAACGCTATATGCAACTGCAATAGCTTTGACAAAAAAAAAAATAAATAAATAAATTTACAAAAGAAAGAAAAACTGGAGGTACGACCACAAACGAAATATCTAAATACAAAATAATACGAGAGACATTTAAATGTTATTGTTGTTAAATAATATCAAACAAGTTTAAGTAAACGAAATTAAACACAACAAAAAAAAAAAAAAGCAAAGGGACGCACCGACTCTCAAGGAGGCGCTAGAGGTGTGTCCAAACGATGGACCAAGACCGCTGACGATAGAAGAATATCGGCAGCGGCAAAACAAAAAGCCAAACCAAGAAGAAGAGAAATAGGGAGCAAAGCTGGCCAATCTAATGAGGGCCAGACGACTGGAGCTGGACCTGATGAAGAAAGCGACAACTACGGAGGAAAAGCAACACATGGAGAAACGACTAGACATGATAAGAGCAGAATTCCGTAAAAGAGCGGAAAAACGCAAGCAGGCCGCGAATACGCATAGGCCTACTTGCCATTAATTTCAAAATATTTTTAAAAACTCAACCAGAGGCAGAATACGCCGGTTGAAAAACTACTAACAAACAAAAAATAGGCTATTTACTAACAAATGTGGTTTGGAGAATTTTTTTTTTTTAAATCAATTTAAATGAAATGTATACCTGAATTGTGAGCCAACCACATTCCTCTAAAACTAATTTTTCCACGTCTCTGGCGCTTAGTTTTCAACTAAGCTGCTTTAAAAAATTGATTTTTTATACATCTTTATCACGAATTAGGTAATTTTCCAAATTTAAAAAAAAAAATCTAATATAATGAAAATTTTTTTTTTCATTTTTCCCATTATAAAAAAAAAACGTATGAAATATGAAAGTCAAGTTTTTGCTACTTTTGAAACTTTTAAATTAAAAACAGATAGAAACTATAAAGATGGACTAACTTCGGCCGTGCCGAAGTTCGTATACCTGCAGATTTTTTTCTATATAATTCACCAGAAGCATTATTGTAAATTAAACATACCAAATTTACAAATTCAAAATTTTGAGCTTGAGGAAAAAAATTTTTCATACAAAATTTTTTTTTGTACCGATTGTTCCTATAGCAGCTATATGATATAGCCAACCGATTCTGATCAGACTTGGTTGAAGTATCAAGAAGCATATTAAACTCATAAATATCAAATTTCGTGGCATTCGGTTGAAAAACAACAGTTATTGAGGATAATCCTTATTTATGACGGATCGTTCCTATGGGAGCTATATGAGATAGTCGTCCGATTCTGATCAGACTTGGTTGAATTATCAAGAAGCATATTAAACTCATAAATATCAAATTTCGTGGCATTCGGTTGAAAAACAACAGTTATTGAGGATAATCCTTATTTATGACGGATCGTTCCTATGGGAGCTATATGAGATAGTCGTCCGATTCTGATCAAACTTGGTTGAAGTATCAATATTAAACTCATAAATATCAAATTTCGTGGCATTCGGTTGAAAAACAACAGAGTTATTGAGGATAAAGCTTATTCCTGACCGATCGTTCCTATGGGAGCTATAAGATATAGTCGTCCGATCGGGATGATTCCCGAGATATACAATGCCTGCAGCAAAAAGGAGCCTATGCTGAAAATTTCAGCTCTGTAGCTCTTATGGTCTCGGAGGAGAAGCTGTTGATCCAGACAGACGGACAGACGGACAGACGGACATGGTCATATCGACTCGGCTATTCATGCTGATCAAGAATATATATACTTTATATAGTCGGAGATGCTTCCTTCTGTGCGTTGCAAACTTCTGACCAAAATTAATATACCCTCTGCAAGGGCATAAAAAAGAACACATCTAAATAACTATATATATATTTGAGTACTAACATATAACATAAAAAAAAAAATATCAAAGAAGCTAACTTCGGCCGTGCCGAAGTTTGTATACCCTTGCAGATTAATTGATTACTTTCTCCGTCATATCGGATTCAATATATTTTAAAAATTGGAAATATAAAATTTAAAAAAAATTTGAACCAAGAAAAGAATCAGTAACAAAAATTTCGAGTTTGCCAACGGCCGGAGTCGAACCTCCGCTCCCATCACTCCCAGAAACGATCTCTACCTATTGCGCTACCAAACTTTAAATTCGGAGCCACGCTATTTCGGTATACATTGCAAGCGTCCAGCTTCTCGCTCTCTAAAGTTTCTGACGAATTCTAGAAAACAACAACACAATACAAATAGTTTTCCGTCTCTTTCTGTTTCGCACTCAGCTTGTAGTTTTTTCAAGCACGTGTTCGCATATATGTATGTATGTATGTTTGTATGTTTCCATGTATGTTGTTTGTGTACGCATATATAAAAGCAAATATAAACGTATTTAATTGGCTGCATATGCAAACATACTGATGCTGATGGGGGTTGATTCATTGATTTTATTGATTTATGTCGGTGTTTATTATCCGATCTGATTCAAACTTACTGATATGATGTAAAAGTATAATTCTCATCTGTTCACCAAATTTGGTTGAGATATCTTAAAAAAACAAAAAGTTTTTCTCACAAAAACATACTTTTTTCTGATGGGGGTTAATTATTGATTTTATTGATTTATGTCGGTGTTTATTATCCGATCTGAATCAAACTTGCTGGTAAGGTGTAAAAGTAGAATTGTCATCTATGTGCCAAATTTGGTTGAGATATCTTAAAAACAAAAAAGTTTTTCTCACAAGAACTGTTTTGAACAACTCACATTTTGACCGAGGTACCTCTGATCTTTCCTATTTTTCTATAACTTATAGTTGTCCGATTCTACCAACTCTTAAACTTGTGTCAGATAAATCATCAATGAAGAGAATGATATGACTTTTATTCATGTAGCTCAAAATTTAAGTTCGATTCCTTGCGAAGAAACAGACAGACGGACAGACGGACAGACGGACAGACGGACATGGTCATATCGACTCGGCTTTCGATGCTGATCAAGAATATATATACTTTATGGGGTCGGAAACGATTATTTCTATGCGTTACAAACATCTGACCAATTTTATTATACCCTCTGCAAGGGTATAATAATAATAACTACATAATACTATTACGTTATTTCTCTAAAAGGGGAGGTGTAGTATGTTATATGCCAAACAAGCATATGCCCACCGTATTGTAGTGTATACAATATGTAAAGTGCTCATATGCCCAAATTTAATGTTAGAGTGTCAAGCGCATAAACATAGCGACACTTTGTCCCTATAACCGCCGTCTAGTGCCGCAATATGATCAGCCACTTATATGTGGACTGGCCCGCAGCGTGAGAACTGCAGCGTAAGCACTAAGACGTTCTGACCATTCGGTACCAAGCGCATGTATGTATATACCTTCTGCATATACATACATATTTCACAATATATATATTGCTATGCTACATACTCCCGTTCTGTCGCTGCTTTGAGCGACAGAACTCAAAATTACTTACATACTAAAACTTTTAGGCTAAGCAAGAAAACGTTTGATAAAATAAATTGAATTCGGTTTATACCGTCAAAGAACGAGCATTGGTTTATTTTTGGAAAACCTCATCTTTACACTATGCACAGAGCAGAGAGTACACGAAGACCTGGGAACGCCTCATTAAGGAGAGTGTGGTCCACAAGGACAACCATAAGTGGATTTCTCCTTTCATTTATCTAAAATATATGACTCATACAAACTAAAGCTCCTTTATGTAGATATTCCAGGATTACCCTTCTGATGCTCATCACCTTAGCAGTAACAAATACTCGGATCACCGATTTTTCGCATACCAACTACATCCCAATAATAGACGGTGATGTGTTAGTATTCGAACAACGTGACTACTTAAGGCACACGAGTATCCTCTCGGAATTTACTAGCATAATAAAACAAACAGGAAAATTGTGTGATTCTGTTCCCCAGTCACACATGCGTATATTGCTAGACTCAGACCACTTAAGACCACTATTGTCCGTGCTCAAAATACATCATAACATAGCGAGGAGTCTAGATTTTCTAGGGACAGCTGTGGAAGTAGTAGCGGGAACCCCTGATGCCTCGGATTTCTTAAAAATTAGAATAACAGAAGCTCAATTAATAGAATTATTCTAGATAGATAGCCATTCATTTCGAAACTCAGAAACAAATAAATATGCTAACAGATACCAGTAATCAAATCCTAAAAGCCCGAAATAATAGTTTGGTTGATACTCCACACTTATACGAAACACTTTTAGCAAGAAATAGAATGCTGACCACTGAAATCCAAAATTTAATTCTCACAATTACTCTGGCCAAATCCAATTTCAGATGTAAAAAAGTCATCATCTATCTTGTATCCCACCAACAAACCATTCTACGGCTCGACGAAGACAGATTGGCCGAATATGATGAGGACACGTTTGCAGTCACAAAATGCATCCAGACAACGAATAATTCATTTTTGCGAGCGGTCACGACGCGAAGCCTAAGCGCATTTACTGCACGCGGGAAGTACGGCCCAATGTCATACTCAAACCAGCCACCTGAGGGTAATGACCCCGTTGACGATGGCATCATTATTATCAATGAGGCACTGCCTGCGTGCGCACAGACGACGCACAGTGGGGCCTCTGCCCGAATAGCTGACCAAAAATCATTTTTTTCACTATCGCGTTGGGGAAAAGTGAATAATGAAATCGACAGATAATACTTCAGAACTTATGGATCCAAAATATTTTGGAAATCGGATAAGGATTGTGGGTGCTGTATCGTCGCAAAGTGGAGACATTTTTTATGTTTGAAAAAAATTTACAATTTTTAGGAAAACTTGCAACTTTGAAACGGTATATTGGCCGAATGAAGCAAATTATCTTAAATATTTTTGCTTTATTTGAAAAGTAGATCAATTTTTATTTATGTGTAGTAAAAAATTTGATCAAATTTAAAATATTGAGTAAATTGGAGATGTTTCAAAAAAACATTAAATTATCGCATTTTTTAAACTTTGGTGGAGTTGAATCAACAGAGATGCACCGAGATGCACGATGAAACCATATACACGTGATAGAAGGAATATTGACCTTTCAGACCTATATAGTGTAGTCTTGCGCATTTTTGCGGAAATTTGCCAAAAATCGAGAAAACCAATGCAACCAAGCGTAAAAAACGCGTGAAAATCGCTTCACTACTTTAGAAGATATGATTTTTGACAAGCGAAATGAGCGATGGCCCCACTGTGCGACGGTACAAAAGTTTTCGCAAAGGGCACTCTTCTGGTAACATTGAAACGACTAGGAATCATCATAGATAACTATCAGTCCTTTAATACGGTATTAGGTTTCGACGGCATATTGGCCAGATTAGATTGCAACTAGTCTGGCAAAACATCTTTGCGCATATTGTAAACTTAGATATGGTCAGACAGAGTGACATACCCCTTATGCAATACTACTATGATTAGGTTGAGAGAAGGTTGACATTAGTGACCAACAAGACTGTACACAAGCAGGAGGACGCTGATATGTTAGAGCCGATGCCTTCCACACCTTTATATCAGGTTTAAAGAAGTCACTCAGAGCAATAGTGTTATCGGCATAACCTAAAGATTTGCCATCTGCACTATCTCTAGCCAGTGAACCGGATGCAAGCATCGAAAGAAATGTTTGCGAACTCCACAAAGCCAGCAATCACAAAGGAGACGAAGTCAAGTCACCCAACGTAATCACCATAACTTTGATTGCTCATGCTAAGTTGTCGCTAGTCCAACTACCCTGTGTCCTATAGCGGGATACTAAATTCATAAAACTGGCACCCAACGGATTAGAACCTAATCAAGTTTTAATATACTTAAAACATAAGCATGTAAGTTTGACAAGAAAATACAATCAAAAAGTGAAATTAAGCCAAATAAATTTGCCATTGCAACTTTTACTATATTTTAACTTTCCATAGCATAAAACTCCATTCAATTGCATTCGAAAACTGGCGATCAAATGTGATCGGCAAAAGCATATTTGTATAAGTATTGACCATGGCGAATGATTTGGGTAAGCGCTTATAGGGAAGTGAAAGTCGAATACGAAAGTGAAGATAGTTTGGAAGAGGAACAGGTTGGCTGAAATATAGAACAACAGTTGGTAACATCATGGAAATCCAAGCGCTTGTGGGCAATGCCGCAAGACAGGCTTTGGCGCAAGAAATAACCCAGTTGCAGTCTCAGATAAATACGCTTGCCGCTCGAGTGCAGACCTTGCGGGTGTCAGCACCCCCAATCATTGCATACCAAGAGGTGCCCGATCCACCAGGTATCGGGAGCGATATACCGCTAGGCATAATAAAGTCCTTGCCAGAATTTTCTGGTGGCCAAGACCAATATCTTGCTTGGACACAGACAGATGTGAATACAAACGAACTTTTCACGTCCTATGATGGCAGCAGTTTACATTACCAAGCTGTGGCCATCATTTGGAATAAATATATATATGCTTGTATCCTGTTCGAGCCAGCAGCAATGAATTTACTTAAGCTTAAGAGTTATGTTCTTTGCATTATCTGATAAGAGAGCCGTGGGCACACACCAGCACCTGGTACTTGCTCTCGCGCTCTTCATTATGTTTCATCTCTTTACGTCGGCACACTACTGCATTTCAAATAGTTAAAGTTAAAAGAGTGCCGTGTACAAATAAAGTTTATAACGTTTATAAATTGAACTTTTGTTAATTTAATCAAAGATTTTTAAAGGCAACGAAAAAGCTCGTTGTCTCAACGTTTTTGGTGACCCCGACGTGATAAACTAAATAAAAAATTAAAATAAAAACTATGTTAAAATCTTAATATCATTTAACTTTCCCACCAACACCCCCCGTGGCAGTAGTGCAAATTTCTTAAGCTGCAAATAATTGTGCCTGTGTCTAAAGTGCTCTAAAGTCAACGGCCGCCCGCTTGCTGGTTGCTCGACTACAACTGTTCTTTTTCGTTTCCTTTTTCTGCTTCGCCATGGCAACTAGCGACTTGTCTTTCTTAAGCGAAGAGAACATGGTGTCTTTTTTTAAGCTTAAAGTTAATTCGTTGTATGAGCGTGTTCACAAATTAGAAAGTGATACTGCTCTCGCGAAATTGCATGATCTTAACGAGGAAGAATTTAATTTGCGAATAAAATTTCTTGACAAAATTCAATCTGGATTCGATGCGGCTTATGACAGTTTAGAGCAGTTAGACACGAATGAAAGCGGCGGCACCCTTCGTGAATGGTGTGATGAAAGTATAATGACAATTAACATGTGTTCTGTCTCGTCGACGCGGAACTGCCCACGCAGATAAACTGAATGGGCAGATTTCTTTTCACTTTTCTCGTCAATCATCGATAAGGATCCAAGTATGGCGGACATTGAGAAGATGCAGCACCTGCGGACATGTCTGAAGGATACTGCAGTGGATACAATACGTTCTCTGGAAATTTGTGATGCGAATTATAAAATTGCTTTTGAGCTGCTACACAATCGTTTTAATAATTAACTTCTTGTTTTTCAGGCACATATTATAGACATTTTAGGGCTCAAGAGAGTAGATTGTGGCTCTGCTGCAAAGTTACGCTTGTTTATGGACAGAATTAATGCTTATTTGCGTTCGTTGCTTATAGGCAACACTGAGCAAATTGCGGGAATTATCATCGTGCAAACTTTGCTGCAAAAATTGGATTCGACAACTTAAATCAAAGGAATTGCTCAAAACCTCGTGAGATACCATCGTGAAAGGATACCGTACATTTTCTGGAGAATCGGTGTCGAACGTTGGAGAAAGTTGCTTATGCAATGGCCTCTTACGCGTCTTGTTATCAGATGGGAAAGAATAACAAATTTAATAATCGCACCCACACATTTTTAGTATCCGAGCCAAACTGCTGCGTTTTTTGTGATAGTTCTGCCCACTTGATTTATCGTTGCCCCCAGTTCGCCAACTAGTCTTCCGCTCTCCACTATAAGGAGGCAATGAAGTTAGGATTGTGCATTAATTGTCTAAAAAAGGGGCATCAATTTCGCAATTCGGGTTCTTGTAAAAGCTGTGGCATCAAGCTCTATTCCAAACCTTAGTCCCGATATGGTGCTTTTGGCGACTGCCATTGTTTTAATTCAAAATCGTTTCGGTGCATTGGTTCCTTATCGAGCGTTGCTGGATTCGGGATCACAGCTGCATTTTGTCACATTGCGTTGGGCTCAACAGTTACAGCTTAAACGGATGAAATCTTCAGTTAGCGTATCAGGCATAGGTGATACCAAATTTCATACGGATGGATATTATGCAAACCTTTGTTAATATTCGGTTAGTTGATTCAGAAGCCCCAACGAGTTGGCTTATTAATTGGAGCCAGTCTGTTCTTTGATCTTTTATGCGTGGGACAAATTAAGTTAGTGTCAGGATTGCACCAGTTGCAGAAGACTCGATTGGATTGGGTGGTTACTGGAAGCTACCACAAAACTTGGTATACAGCTGCCATCGAGCAGGTTCTGCCTTTATGTAATGAAAATTCGGATCAAAATTTGGATGAGTTAGTTCGCCAATTTTGGCAAATCGAAAGCAGCCCTGATAAAGTAAAGAAACTAACCGATGAAGAGCTCAATTGCGAGGCTCACTTTGTTGATAACATTTGTCGACTCGCTTCCGGAGATTATTCTGTTCGGCTTCCTTTGAATCTTAGCCAAGATTTGTTGTTGACGAAGCTCGATAAAGGATTTTATCATTAGAGCGCAAAGTAGATAGATGACCTCAACTCTACAGGCAGATTTTATAAAGGAATATCTTGACTTTACCCATATGTCTCTTGTTCATTCATGCGCTAAGTCAATGCAAGTTTTTCTTACAGAATCTTTGTTGTTGCGGTGCAAATGAAGTACGACCCGCGCCTACATAGTTTTAAGTGCCCTTCTTGGAAAAGTCCCGTTTTAAGTCTTATTTGCTCTCATGTGTTCGCACTTCTGTCTTAACTTCAGTCGCTGTGACGGCAATGAAATAAAGAAAATTTGGCAAGCAAGGAGAGCGGATGTGAGCACAGAAAACACAAATGTAAGAAATGAATTTAAGAAAAATGGAGTGTAACTAATGAAATTATTGAAGATTTCAGCAATTCCATACAATACCAATACAATACGTTGGGAATACAAAGTGAATAAAATTAGACTTCATTGCAATTATATTTTGCATTATATTTGCAGAGTTGAAGATTCCCTGTGCATGTGGATCGTGGCTTTTGGAGCACTTGCCTGGTGCCAAGTACTAAATAGCCACGTGGAAGACCTTCTAGAAGCTTCCCCCGTGAGAGCAGCCGCGGTCAACGGTACGATTGGACCGGCTTGTTGATAGAGGAAACGAGAGGGAGGTGTACGGAAAACACGTGTGAAAAGGTTGGTCTTAATCGGACATAACCTTCACTGCTACGTAACCTAGACGCAGCAGCAATATGAACGACCGTGATGGAACTGCAGCGAACGGTGATGCTAAGGGCCAAGGTTTTTTGGAGAGCTCTGTAGCACCTCGAAACGGAACGACGGCTAACAACCAGTATTCAATCAACGCCTGCGAGACGCAGTAGATTGCCATCGATATCGCAGAGTGCAATTCTAGACGGGATGTTCGCTACGCGGCTTGGAGAATGTACTGCAATTGAACGGCCATTGGTGCCTAATCCCCTACCATGGGCTGCGCCGGTGCCAGCAACCAAAAGGGAAGCTAGCTTACCGTTTCTAGCGAATAATGCTAGTTGTAGCAACGGATTTACAAAGCAGGGACCCATGGCCAGTTCAACAAGCTCAGGACTGCCATTTGAGAACACGGACAGTAGGAGGAATACATTGTCAGCTGACCAGATAGCTGCGCGCCAAGTCCTTAGTAGAGATTTGCCAACATTCTCTGGCAAACCTGATGAGTGGCGGCTGTTTATTAGCCATTACGAACAATCTACTGAAAGATGTGGAATGAGCAATGAGGAAAACCTTATACGCCTCCAAAGGTGCCTTAAGGGAGCGGCATTGGATGCCGTTCGAGGCAAGTTGACGTGTCCTGAGACTATTCCATATGCAATTGGAACGCTGAGGATGCTGTATGGGAGGCCTGAAATTATTTACTCAAGTCTCCAACGGAAATTGAGGGAAGAACCAGCGGCAGGGCTTAATAATTTGGATTCTGTGACACAGCTAGCCCTGGCAGTACAGAATTATTGTGCGACGTTGGTTCCTATCGGCCTCAAGGATTATTTGCATGATCCAGCATTGCAAAGTGAACTCGTGGAGAAACTGCCTAGCGATTTGCAACTGGATTGGGGATGTCATCGATTAGCTTTAGCAGGATGCGTGGCTAATTTGTCATGTTTCGATAATTGGCTGTTTATTATTACTATGTATGCTTCAATGGTAGCACCATATGCTTTGCCAGTGAGAGAAGCTACAAGGAGCACGAAGGAGCGGTTATTTGTGCACAGCGAGTCAGACAATGACCCACGTCCTCGTGATCATAATGTTCAGGAAACAACAAGGCCTGCGTGTCCCCAATGTGGAGAAAAGCATCATTTGGCAGCCTGCCGTCTGTTTCGAGAGATGAGCAGCTCAGAAAAAGGAATTTGTGAAAGAAAAAAGGCTCTGTTGTTGTTGCTTTGGTCAACATATTGCACGTAATTGTAAGGATAAAAAGAGTTGTGGAGTTGTGGATTCTCGATATTGCTTTACCATAACGTAAAGGCACGCATGATTATTGGACTTGACAATATCAAAGTCAGCGCACCATTGGAGTTGCGGGAAGCAAAGAAGCATGACGTCATTGCAGTGCACTGCCGTTTGCGATGATCTGTATACGGAAGGCACAGTTCCGATCAAAGCCAGTCACACCACGTCTTGCATATATGTGAATGCAATGGTGTGAAAAGGTACTTCGCTTTGGACGCTTTGGGAGTGAATGCACCACCGAAGCCGTTAGCTAGTAAAGCAACGCTGGCAGACGGGGCTATTGTGGGGGCTCGACCATTTGGAATTATCTGATTCGTACCCTTAGCGATGAGGCGTCTTAAATGTCTAGAGGCAAAAATGTCGAAGGATGCCGAACTGAGGAGCTTTATGATGAAAACTATGCAAAACTATAAAGAAAAGAGCTGCATAAGGAAATTGAAATTAATCGAGTTGTAAACTAGTATAAACTTATGGTTTCTTCCTATATTTACAATGACGAATCCAAATAAGAACAAGACGAAGTTGGTTTGAAATGCTGCTATTAAGGAAATGCTACATCTGCATTTTTATTTGCTTCGCTACCACAGCTGTACATATGGAGTTGGTGAATACTTTGTCAACAGATGCCTTATTAAATGCTTTGAGGAGGTACATCTCCTTACGGAACAGACCATCGCAAATTTGGTTTGACAACGCCATTGGAGCCAAGCTTTTTGAGTTAAAGCAGTTATTTAAAAGCTAGAGCAACCAAACTTGTCAGCATCCGCCTATTCCATACGCAGATCAAGTTTGTTTCAAATTATTGCCACGCCCACTTCCGCCCCCGCAAATTAGAAAAAACTATAACTAGAGTAGTATTAAAGCTATCGCATTTCTTTTTGGCATATAGCCAATATGTATCATCTGACCGAATTTGATCGAAATCGGTCAATAAATATCGAAGATATACGTATATATGTTTTGTACTGAAATGCCATGGGCAGCAGCAGTAGCAGCAGCTGAAATGTGTGAGCGAGATAGCATGCGCATGTTGCTTTGTACCGAATGACGCATTAGTTTCGTTTGCATTTGCTGTTTCCAGCTTCTAACGAAAATTTTACTGAAAAATTTTATTCAATGAGGATTGCTGAAGGAGTCTGTTTAAATGAAATATCGTTTTTTGGTACAGGGCATACTCAAAGTCGGCAGCGACGACTTGCTTACTTCATTTTACCTGTGCTCCATTTCGTTCGTTCATCGTACTTGATCTCACCCAGCTTAATAAGGATAGGCTGAATGAATGGCAGCAAGTCACATACTACCAGCAGATTTTTTGGAAGCGTTGGGTCGGAGATTTGGTTCTGGTGAAGGACGAAAAACGCCGCCATTCAGAGAGTGGTCGCTAGCTGGAGTGCTTCAGCTTATCAACGAGAGGGATTGCACTACCTCGAAGCAAGCTTTTCTAAGATCATAACCGCAAAGAGGTCCAAGATGAATAGCTATAGCCACTTCACTTTTTGTTTGCTGCCTCTCAGAAATGATGTTGAAGCCC
>JAECWJ010000333.1:0-57638 GCA_018150375.1 Drosophila sturtevanti | reverse complement strand
AGCAGTCTTCGAGTACACATCGACGGGAGTTTACTTTCAGCAGCCATCAACAATCATCCAATCCTAGCAAAGGCAACGAACAAGGATCAAGAGTGAAATATCAACGGGAATACCAACAAGGATTTATTCAAAGGAAACTTAGTACACCCGGTCACCAGCGAAGACGTAAACAGGATATCGAACAGGAACATCAACAAAGACTTACTCAAAGGATACCCAGTACAACCCAAAATCCAGCATTTATTCAAAGCAGTTCTAGTACACCAGTGAGTAGAGTTATCCAGGACATTGGAGGATTATTCCCTATGTGGAGATCTGCGTTTTTCCCCAATTGGCCGGCTGAATAATTTTTATTAAAAAGAAATAATTCACACGGCGCGCAAATAAAATTAACGAAAAATAGTTTATTGTGTTCTAGGTCAAAGTTGATATGTTGTGTGTTCTTGCCTTTGCTTCTCTGAGCACTGTGCCGAACTCTGCATATAACAGTATTCGGCAGCAACCGCTGAGAACATGAACAGTTTTAGGGCAGACAAGAAGTGGGTTTAACAATTGATGAAAATTTGATGAACAAAGCAAAAATATGTTTTGGCGCTAAGGCCAAGTATTAACTTTATGCTGGTAGAGGCAGAAAGCCTTTACTTAGAAAGGTTCTGTTTGGCATTTACCTCTTTCTTGAAGCAAAGACAGATACTCGGTGGTGCACTTCTTCCAGAATATTTGTTTCATTTGAGTCAAGCGCTGCCAACGACGCAATAAACTTGTTTGGAGATGACCCAAATCTGGCTCTTCGAATGCCAAATTAGGTTGCCCATGCAAGAAGTGTTTCGGCGTTAAGGCATCCAGGTCGTCAGGATTTTCTGTAAGGGAGAAGAGCGGTCGAGAATTAAGCATTGCAGAGATTTCACATACTAGAATTTGAATTTCATCAAGTGTGAAAATATAAGTGCCAGCGATGCGATAAAAATGATGTTTTGCAGCCTTAAGGGCTGCTTCCCATAAGCTTCCGAAATGCGGAGAGCGGGGTGGAATGAATTTCCAGTCGATGCCATGAGAAACGCTAAGATTGGTGGTAGCCGAAATGTGTGGATCTCCGAGAAATAACTCCCTGAGCTCGGCCAGCTCATTTTTTGCACCAATGAAATTGGTGGCATTATCCGTCCAAATTGTGCGTGGCTTCGGCCGTAGACTTATAAATCGCCTCAGCGCAGCTAAAAAAAATTCGGTGGAGAGATCTCGAACTAACTCCAAGTGAGTAGCCTTCGTAGAAAAGCAGACGAAGACTGCGATGTAGCATTTGACAGGTGCTCTGTTCCTGGTTTCTGCTTTATAGAAAAAGGGTCCACAAAAATCAATTCCTGTTGTATGAAATGCTGGATTTGCGCGTACACGATCAGCAGGTAGACTGCCCATCATATGCTGCATTAGAACTGGTCTTAAACGAAAACATCGAATACATTTGCGAATGACTGCTCCAACGTATTTGCGGCCTCCAATGGGCCAAAATTTCTGCCTGAGCAGTGCAAGCAGTCCTTGAACTCTAGCATGCAAAAACTTTTCATGATAGAAAATTATAATTAAATTATTAATTGCATGACCTCTAGGCAACAAAATGGGATGTTTTGCGTCATAATCCAATTCTGAGTTTTGCAGGCGTCCGCCAACACGAATTAATCCAAAGCTGTCCAAAAACACGTTGAGTGAGCACATTGGTCCTTTTGTGGGGTTCGATTGCTGTGCAGTAACTTAAACTCCTCAGCGAAGCACGATTGTTGTATAATTTTGATGATTAACAATGTTCCATTTTTAATGTCCTGAACTGTGAGCGGCCCTTTCAATCTTGTAGCGTCCTTGTTTTTAAGGTTGTAAAAGCGATACACGTAAGCGAAGATGCGCTGCAGCGTTCCGAATGAGTTTTTATATTTCTAGTCCATTGAAATATCTTGTTGCGTGGCCACCATCAGTACCCTGAGCCGCAGCTCCGGCAACACCATTGGCGTCTGAACGTCAGCCGGCCACTCCGCACTAGATTTTAGAATAAACGGTGGTCCTGAATTCCAGAGAGCTGAATCTATAAGCTCCGAAGACGAGGCATCCACGTGATAAGATATCAGCAGCATTCCTCCGGTCAATTGCTGGATTTGCGACACTCTGTTGCAAACAAAAACATTAAAATTTGATGGTAATTGTTTAATCCAAGCAAGGGCTATAGTTGAATCTGACCAGCAATGAACATTACAGCTCGGCAAGTTTAAGCGCCGCAAAAAGCTCGAGTTTGGGAATCGTCATGGATTTCAAGGGAGCAACTCTGGATTTTGAACAAATCAAATTGGTCGAGATGATGCCGTGCGACTCTGAGCGCATGTAAGCACACGCACCATAGGCCTTGATGCTCGCATCGCAGAAACCGTGAATTTCTATATAGGCTTGAAGCTGCAAAATGTATCGTGGGAATTTAAAATTGGCAATCTCAAACAGCTGATCAGATCGCACCATGAAGCGTAAAGTGCCGGAGTCAAATTTTCATCGCACTCCAGCTTTTCCTTCAATAACGATTGCAGGAATATCTTTGCCCTTGTGATGATAGGCGAGATGAGTCCTAATGGATCGTACAGCTTTGCAAGGGTTGTCAGGACCATGCGCTTTGTTATGGGTCCTTTAGTCGAATTTTGAGAGACGTTGAATAGTAAATTCCTATACTAAACCAAGTGCTTTAGTGACATCCGTGCCATCATGAAATTTAAGCAATTTTTCGCAGTTAGACTCCGTTTTTCCTTCTAGCACAATAGGCTTGTTAGAACACCATTTTCGAATTGGAAAGTTACCACGGCGTAGAAGCTCTTTCACTTGGCGCTTGATTCCAATTACTTCCTCGATTGTGTCTCCTCCTGAGATGAGATCGTTCACATAGAAATCCTGCTGCAATGTGCTAGCGCCTAAAGGAAAGGATTCTTGTTCATCAGAGGCGAGTTGCTGCATGGCTCGAATTGTCAAAAACGCTGCAGACTTGGTCCCATAGGTGACTGTTTCCAACTTGTAGACTTGAATTTCCTCGTCTGGGTTGCTTCTCCACAAAATGCACTGCAAGAAATTATCTGGGTGAGATATCCGCACGCATCGGTACATTTTACAAATATCACCGCAAAGGGCAACTTTGCGACATCGAAATCGAAATAGAGTGCTAAATATTTTTGGCTGGATGGTGGGGCCTGCCAATAGTAAATCGTTTAGCGAAACGCCAGTGCTTGTCACTGCAGAGCCATCGAATACCACTCTCAATTTAGTAGTTGTACTGTCCAATTTCTGAACTTCTGAACAATTGAACTGAACGTCTGAAGCGTTAGAAGTAATATGATTCAGAATTCAGATTCTAGAATGGCTCGACAAGGAAAGTATAATCCGGACCGGCCTTTGACATACACTATAGCAGTCGCCAGCACAACGTAGTCATCGGATTGAGATTTTGGGCTTGCAAGATGAAGGCTAGGTGTTAAATTTCTTAACAAGGCGACTGGAGATTGTGATGATTCTTGTGGTTCGAACGATGGTGTCGAGGCGAGTACTGGAGGATTTGGAGACATGTGCAACAATGTGTGATGCTTAGCTTGGCATTGCTTACATTTGCCAGAATTACATTGCTGCAATGAATGACCTTTTCTCAGGCAGTTTAAACAAAGAAATCTTTTCTTGGCTTCCTTTTGCATTTGCCGAGAGATTTAAAAAGCTTGACATTTGGAAATGCAATGATCAGACGTATTGCAAAAATTGCAACAAACTTGAGAATTTTGGGACGTGACCAATATCGACGGCTTACGTTTAATAAATGTTTTTCCCACCTGATGGCTAGGCTTTTGAGTTACCATAGCATTTTCCAAATTTTCCATCATTCGACATCTTTTCTCCAAAAAGGATGACATATCCGGCCACGTAGGAAGCGTTGTTGTTGAAAGGCTCTCCTCCCACTTCTCCTGCGTGCGTTTGTCCAATTTGCGAGATATGATGTGAATTAGTAATCCATCAGAAATTTCCGAAATTGTAGCCAAGGACTGATGTTGTCACTTAATTGACGTAAGCCAGTTGATGAGCCTTTTTCCACCTCTTGCAACCCGAAAATTGATTTGACGTGTGACTGAAAATGCATAAGTTTATTATGATTTTTATTATTATTTTCTTCTGAAAGTTCGAGTGAGCGAATTGTATCTAATGCCGCTCCTCCCAAACTTCCACGATGATGTTGAAACTTTTCGATTTTTGGAATCCGACGGCCTTTGTCCACTATGCTGATGAACATGCCTGCCCTTTACATGGGTATTTATTGCTTCTCTGAGCGCTGAGAACATAAACAGTTTTAGGGTAGACAAGAAGTGGGTTTAACAATTGATGAAAATTTGATGTTTTGGCGCTAAGTTCAAGTATTAATTTTATGTTGGTGGAGGCAGAAGGCCTCTACTTAGAAAGGTTCTGCTTCGAACACCCTACTTACTTTTAATATTAAACATAATTAACCATGGGAGTAAAATTTATCACGTATCGCCGAAAAGCGGAGTTGGAATCATTTTACGCAGAATTTGGGCTGACCTCTGGCGGAACTGCCGAGGAAATGCGCAGCCGATTTTCCAGCTTCGCATCCCGAGAAGACCATCGACCATCAGTGCTTTCCCGTCTATCGCAACTGGAAACGCAATACGGACAGGTCCCAACTACAGAGAAAACCTTAGATGTAAAACCTCTTTCTCGTTCGGTTCCACCCGCTAAACCGGAGGAAAAGAATTCTCCGGCAGAACAAGAAGTGTACAAGTATCAAGATACGCTAGCCAAGATTTCAGCGCCACCGACACTACCGCCTAGCTCAACGAGTTTCACATTGGATATTCCCCAAGCCAGCACAGCAAACGTTTCTCTCTCAAAAAGGGTAGAAAACGTAATCTATGCTAACGTAGCGGAGAAAATAGCCAAGTGAGGAATTATTTTTGACGGATCTGCGGACCCCGTCTATTGCTTGGAAAAGGTGGAGACCAGAGCCGCTACTTACCGGATTGAACCCGAGTGTATGCCCCGAATGATGTCCATCTTATTCCCTGGACGAGCAGAAAGATGGCTAGGGAAGGAAGACTAGTGATCTAGTAGACGCATCATGGACCAGTTTTGAACAAGGATTCTTAGGGTTTTTCCTGCCCCTCAGATACTTCGAGCAATTGAAGGATGCTCTCCGCACACAGAGACAACGGGTCGGTGAGGCTTTTAAACAGTATCTAGTCAATTTGCGACTCTTGATGAGGAGAGCCAATTACACGCCCACACAAGAACTTAATCGGATTTACGCCAATTTACATCCGGAATACCATCTCTATACACGACGAATCGACTACCTGTATTTATGTGAACTGACCAAGTTGATAGTAAACTTCCATAAGGAAGAAGCATTCGATAGGTTAGTCTAGCCAGCCAGCAACGTCCCTGATATGCCAGAACAGTTCGCCGGGAGAAACCTATAGGTCCCGAAGGGAGGTCCGATCGTCAAGGGAAAACGGAGCCAACAACGCAGCCATATGTCAACTAGCAGAAGTTCCAGTGGACACTCGTGTCGTCTGCCGTAATTTTAGTGAAACTGGTATTTTTGCGAGACAGTGTCCAAACATGCGAAGGCTTTTCTGTTGGCAATGCGGCAAAAGAGGTGTCCGCACAATCGATTGTTGCAGGAGTTCGGGAAACGCCGAGGGCGTTTCTTTTTGGCGCGAAGCGCCAAAACAACCCCACGCTTGAAGCGGCTTCGATACGTGGGAGCCCGTATTCTAGCTCAAGTTAATATTAAGGGAACAGAAGTCAATGCAAAGTTGGATACCGAAGCTAGGAGTTTCATAAGCCAGTCTCTAGCCCAATAAGTAGGCTCAAATCCTGTACCCACCTCTACGAAAATCCCTTCTGCAGCAGCGACACATATAGCAGTGCTTGGAGAATCGTCGCCGATATCAGGTTTATCCAAATCACCGTCGTCCCAGATCCCCGTTGAGGATCCTTAGTTCCACTCAATGATAACAGAGTTCCTAGCGAAGGAGCTACCTAAGTTCGAAACTCTTCAACATCGCGGAGCATATCATCACCATGAAGCATGATCGTCCAATAAAACAACGTTATTACCCAAAATAGCCGCAGTGCGAGAACTGGCCCCACCAACGAACGTGTGTCAATTTCGACGATGTCTGAGTATCCAGTGTCATACAGCCTATTACCACGTTACTAAAGAAAAATACAAAGTGGAAGTAAGGCCCGTAACAACAACAGGACTTCGATGAGTTAAAATCCCGATTAACCTCTGCTCCCATACTTGCCTGCCCGGATATCAACTAGAAGTTCTACCTGCAAACAGACGCCAGCGACTACGGATTGGGTGCAGTCTTAACTCAATACCAGCAGAGGTCAGAACGAGTGATCGCATACGCCAGCCGGCGTTTACTATCTCCCGAAGAAAACTACTCAGCGACCAAAAAAGAATGCCTCGCTATAGTTTGGGCTATTCACAAAATGCGTTGCTACCTAGAAGGGTACTAATTTGAAGTGATAACAGATCGTCAGGCCCTTAAGTGGCTCAACTCCATTGATGCGTCAGCGCTCGCTGGGCACTCGAGTTGCAACAGTATGACTTCGATATTCAATAGGAAAGTTAAACGTCATGGGAGACGACCTATCCCGCCAACCATTGGAAGTATTGCAGTCGATACTAGAGGCCATTATACAGTGGACGTGGTGGTAGAAACTGAGACAGGTGGAGAAACATCCAGAACAGGTTCCAGACTACTACTGCGAAGGTGGATAACTTTATCACCAACCCGAAGAAGATGACTCAGTATCATGGAAGCTATGTATACCGAAGGAACATCGACAAAGGCTACTGAAAGAATGTCACGACGCACCTACAGCTGGCCATTTAGGCATAAGAAAAACCGAGCATTCCCTGATGTTGCTGGTCACGTGAGGAAGTCCCTACAATGTCAAAAGTACAAGGCCAGCCAACTGAAGCCAGCAGGAAAAATGTTTACCCACCAAGTCAAGGAGCCTTTTAGCATAGTGTGTAGTTTCCTTTTTGGCCCCTTATCCCGTTCCAAACAAGGTAATACCATCCTGCTGGTGTTCTTGGATGCCTATACTCGATGGGTAGAATTGGCTGTGGCTGCGCTGGAGAAAGCGTTTCGGGAGAGAATCATCGGATGATATGGAGCTCCGCATACTTTGGTTTACGATAACGGAACGCAGTTCACCAGCCGTGAACTGATGTGTGATTTCATTTTATATGTGTATACCAGGCATTAAGTGACTTGACCACTTCCCGTATATTTTGTCGCCGTGCCCAATAATGCTATCGTATTCGTCTACCACAACGACAGAACCAACTACAGAATAATCGGCAGAGTTAATCATATTGTTTTAGCAACGTCTCGGTAGAGTATCCTGTGTAGTCATCCACAGAAACTAAGATTTTAAACAGTCAGCCACAGAACTAGCAACAGAACCATCGACAGAGTTAATTTTTTTTATTAATTGAACAAAGTCTCGGTAGAGTATTCAGTAGAGTCATCGACATAAACTTTGATTTTTAAACAGTCAGCGACAGAATTAGCAACAGAACCATCGACAGAGTTATTCGTATTTTTCTTTAAGCAAAGTCGCGGTAGAGTTTTCAGTAGAGTCATTGACAGAAATCCTAGATACATAGTAATTTTCCATAGAGGTATAGATGCATGTGTCCACTTTGTCAAACAGAAATTCGTACCATGAACAGTTATGCTTAGCTACAATCGCATCAATCCATAAAGAACGGAGGAAACAAAGAAAAAAAAAAAAGAGAGAAAAAAAATCCGCGTGATCGATGGGTAGAACATTAGGAGGCGCAGCAACGGTAATACCAGACCCGTTATAGAATAATAGCTATCGTTTTCCTTCTTACTCACACTGGATAATTTCAGCGTACGAGCAGAGCGGTCTCCCAATGCCATAACCCATTGGTCCACGAGCCCAGCGACCTGCCTTAGCATTCTGCATGTAGGGCTGTGAGAACACACCTGCAGCCGAACACCGAGTTACGTAGTTGAGGAATAGCTGTACAATAACGAGAACAAAAAAAATTGTACAGTACCCCAATCCCAATAAATACGGCTGATAATCAAACATTCGTGGAGGCTATTTACAGCAATCATCGAGTACACATCGAGGGGAGTTCACTTTCAGCAGTTATCGAGTAAACATCAAAACAGGAGTTCACTTTCAGCAGTCTTCGAGTACACATCGACGGGAGTTTACTTTCAGCAGCCATCAACAATCATCCAATCCTAGCAAAGGCAACGAACAAGGATCAAGAGTCAAATATCAACGGGAATACCAACAAGGATTTATTCAAAGGAAACTTAGTACACCCGGTCACCAGCGAAGACGTAAACAGGATATCGAACAGGAACATCAACAAAGACTTACTCAAAGGATACCCAGTACAACCCAAAATCCAGCGTTTATTCAAAGCAATTCTAGTACACCAGTGAGTAGAGTTATCCAGGACATTGGAGGATTATTCCCTATGTGGAGATCTGCGTTTTTCCCCAATTGGCCGGCTGAATAATTTTTATTAAAAAGAAATAATTCACACGGCGCGCAAATAAAATTAACGAAAAATAGTTTATTGTGTTCTAGGTCAAAGTTGATATGTTGTGTGTTCTTGCCTGCCCTTTACATGGGTATTTATTGCTTCTCTGAGCGCTGTGCCGAACTCTGCATATAACAGTATTCGGCAGCAACCGCTGAGAACATGAACAGTTTTAGGGCAGACAAGAAGTGGGTTTAACAATTGATGAAAATTTGATGAACAAAGCAAAAATATGTTTTGGCGCTAAGGCCAAGTATTAACTTTATGCTGGTAGAGGCAGAAAGCCTTTACTTAGAAAGGTTCTGTTTGGCATTTACCTCTTTCTTGAAGCAAAGACAGATACTCGGTGGTCCACTTCTTCCAGAATATTTGTTTCATTTGAGTCAAGCGCTGCCAACGACTCAATAAACTTGTTTGGAGATGACCCAAATCTGGCTCTTCGAATGCCAAATTAGGTTGCCCATGCAAGAAGTGTTTCGGCGTTAAGGCATCCAGGTCGTCAGGATTTTCTGTAAGGGAGAAGAGCGGTCGAGAATTAAGCATTGCAGAGATTTCACATACTAGAATTTGAATTTCATCAAGTGTGAAAATATAAGTGCCAGCGATGCGATAAAAATGATGTTTTGCAGCCTTAAGGGCTGCTTCCCATAAGCTTCCGAAATGCGGAGAGCGGGGTGGAATGAATTTCCAGTCGATGCCATGAGAAACGCTAAGATTGGTGGTAGCCGAAATGTGTAGATCTCCGAGAAATAACTCCCTAATAATAATCTCCTCTCCAAATTGTGCGTGGCTTCGGCCGTAGACTTATAAATCGCCTCAGCGCAGCTAAAAAAAATTCGGTGGAGAGATCTCGAACTAACTCCAAGTGAGTAGCCTTCGTAGAAAAGCAGACGAAGACTGCGATGTAGCATTTGACAGGTGCTCTGTTCCTGGTTTCTGCTTTATAGAAAAAGGGTCCACAAAAATCAATTCCTGTTGTATGAAATGCTGGATTTGCGCGTACACGATCAGCAGGTAGACTGCCCATCATATGCTGCATTAGAACTGGTCTTAAACGAAAACATCGAATACATTTGCGAATGACTGCTCCAACGTATTTGCGGCCTCCAATTGGCCAAAATTTCTGCCTGAGCAGTGCAAGCAGTCCTTGAACTCCAGCATGCAAAAACTTTTCATGATAGAAAATTATATTTAAATTATTAATTGAATGACCTCTAGGCAACAAAATGGGATGTTTTGCGTCATAATCCAATTCTGAGTTTTGCAGGCGTCCGCCAACACGAATTAATCCAAAGCTGTCCAAAAACACGTTGAGTGAGCACATTGGTCCTTTTGTGGGGTTCGATTGCTGTGCAGTAACTTAAACTCCTCAGCGAAGCACGATTGTTGTATAATTTTGATGATTAACAATGTTCCATTTTTAATGTCCTGAACTGTGAGCGGCCCTTTCAATCTTGTAGCGTCCTTGTTTTTAAGGTTGTAAAAGCGATACACGTAAGCGAAGATGCGCTGCAGCGTTCCGAATGAGTTTTTATATTTCTAGTCCATTGAAATATCTTGTTGGTTGCGTGGCCACCATCAGTACCCTGAGCCGCAGCTCCGGCAACACCATTGGCGTCTGAACGACAGCCGGCCACTCCGCACTAGATTTTAGAATAAACGGTGGTCCTGAATTCCAGAGAGCTGAATCTATAAGCTCCGAAGACGAGCATCCACGTGATAAGATATCAGCAGCATTCCTCCGGTCAATTGCTGGATTTGCGACACTCTGTTGCAAACAAAAACATTAAAATTTGATGGCAATTGTTTAATCCAAGCAAGGGCTATAGTTGAATCTGACCAGCAATGAACATTACAGCTCGGCAAGTTTAAGCGCCGCAGAAAGCTCGAGTTTGGGAATGGTCATGGATTTCAAGGGAGCAACTCTGGATTTTGAACAAATCAAATTGGTCGAGATGATGCCGTGCGACTCTGAGCGCATGTAAGCACACGCACCATAGGCCTCGATGCTCGCATCGCAGAAACCGTGAATTTCTATATAGGCTTGAAGCTGCAAAATGTATCGTGGGAATTCCTTCCATAACGATTGCAGGAATATCTTTGCCCTTGTGATGATAGGCGAGATGAGTCCTAATGGATCGTACAGCTTTGCAAGGGTTGACAGGACCATGCGCTTTGTTATGGGTCCTTTAGTCGAATTTTGAGTGACATTGAATAGTAAATTCCTATACTAAACCAAGTGCTTTAGTGACATCCGTGCCATCATGAAATTTAAGCAATTTTTCGCAGTTAGACTCCGTTTTTCCTTCTAGCACAATAGGCTTGTTAGAACACCATTTTCGAATTGGAAAGTTACCACGGCGTCGAAGCTCTTTCACTTGGCGCTTGATTCCAATTACTTCCTCGATTGTGTCTCCTCCTGAGATGAGATCGTCCACATAGAAATCCTGCTGCAATGTGCTAGCGCCTAAAGGAAAGGATTCTTGTTCATCAGAGGCGAGTTGCTGCATGGCTCGAATTGTCAAAAACGCTGCAGACTTGGTCCCATAGGTGACTGTTTCCAACTTGTAGACTTGAATTTCCTCGTCTGGGTTGCTTCTCCACAAAATGCACTGCAAGAAATTATCTGGGTGAGATATCCGCACGCATCGGTACATTTTACAAATATCACCGCAAAGGGCAACTTTGCGACATCGAAATCGAAATAGAGTGCTAAATATTTTTGGCTGGATGGTGGGGCCTGCCAATAGTAAATCGTTTAGCGAAACGACAGTCTTTGTCCTTGCGGAGCCATCGAATACCACTCTCAATTTAGTAGTTGTACTGTCCAATTTCTGAACGCAATGATGAGGTAGAAAGAATTGTGGAAAAGTGGTTTGTACTGATGAAAGAGACATATGACCCAAATCGATATATTCTTGAATAAAAGCCCCATACTGAGCCTTTAGCTGTGGGTTTTGAGCCAATACACTCCACCCAAATCTCGTCTCATATAATCCCGGCAGATGTTCTCCCAACAAAACTTTTTCTGAGCCTAGCAGATCAAAAAAGTGCGATGCTCCTATTAGCAAATCGACCTTTTGTGGCCTGAAGATATGTGGGTCTGCCAGATTCAAACTGTTGGGTATTTGCCAATCCTTAGCATCCAGACTGAAATGCGGCTGCAAGTCCGTAATTGTAGGAGTGACGATCGCAGAGAACGAGGCACTATAGCTCGCATCTTGTGATCGCGCAACGATATCTACCGATTTGTTGGATGCTAGAGAAAAGTTAACAACGCCAGTGAACTGAACGTCTGAAGCGTTAGAAGTAATATGATTCAGAATTCAGATTCTAGAATGGCTCGACAAGGAAAGTATAATCCGGACCAGCCTTTGACATACACTATAGCAGTCGCCAGCACAACGTAGTCATCGGATTGAGATTTTGGGCTTGCAAGATGAAGGCTAGGTGTTAAATTTGTTAACAAGGCGACTGGAGATTGTGATGATTCTTGTGGTTCGAACGATGGTGTCGAGGCGAGTACTGGAGGATTTGGAGACATGTGCAACAATGTGTGATGCTTAGCTTGGCATTGCTTACATTTGCCAGAATTACATTGCTGCAATGAATGACCTTTTCTCAGGCAGTTTAAACAAAGAAATCTTTTCTTGGCTTCCTTTTGCATTTGCCGAGAGATTTAAAAAGCTTGACATTTGGAAATGTAATGATCAGACGTATTGCGAAAATTGCAACAAACTTGAGAATTTTGGGACGTGACCAATATCGACGGCTTACGTTTAATAAATGTTTTTCCCACCTGATGGCTAGGCATTTGAGTTACCATAGCATTTTCCATCATTCGACATCTTTTCTCCAAAAAGGATGACATATCCGGCCATGTAGGAAGCGTTGTTGTTGAAAGGCTCTCCTCCCACTTGTCCTGCGTGCATTTGTCCAATTTGCGAGATATGATGTGAATTAGTAATCCATCAGAAATTCCCGAAATTGTAGCCAAGGACTGAAGAGACCGCAGATGTGCGTTTATGTTGTCACTTAATTGACGTAAACCAGTTGATGAGCCCTTTTCCACCTCTTGCAACCCGAAAATTGATTTGACGTGTGACTGAAAATGCATAAGTTTATTATGATTTTTATTATTATTTTCTTCTGAAAGTTCGAGAGAGCGAATTGTATCTAATGCCGCTCCCCCCAAACTTCCACGATGATGTTGAAACTTTTTGATTATTGGAATCCGACGGCCTTTGTCCACTATGCTGATGAACTTGCCTGCCCTTTACATGGGTATTTATTGCTTCTCTGAGCGCTGAGAACATAAACAGTTTTAGGGCAGACAAGAAGTAGGTTTAGCAACTGATGAAAATTTGATGTTTTGGCGCTAAGTTCAAGTATTAATTTTATGTTGGTGGAGGCAGAAGGCCTCTACTTAGAAAGGTTCTGCTTCGAACACCCTACTTACTTTTAATATTAAACATAATTAACCATGGGAGTAAAATTTATCACGTATCGCCGAAAAGCGGAGTTGGAATCATTTTACGCAGAATTTGGGCTGACCTCTGGCGGAACTGCCGAGGAAATGCGCAGCCGATTTCCCAGCTTCGCATCCCGAGAAGACCATCGACCATCAGTGCTTTCCCGTCTATCGCAACTGGAAACGCAATACGGACAGGTCCCAACTACAGAGAAAACCTTAGATGTAAAACCTCTTTCTCGTTCGGTTCCACCCGCTAAACCGGAGGAAAAGAATTCTACGGCAGAACAAGAAGTGTACAAGTATCAAGATACGCTAGGGTTTTTCCTGCCCCTCAGATACTCCGAGCAATTGAATTATGCTCTCCGCGTACAGAGACAACGGGTCGGTGACGCTTTAGTCGATTTGCGACTCTTGATGAGGAGAGCCAATTACACGCCCACACAAGAACTTAATCGGATTTACGCCAATTTACATCCGGAATACCAACTCTATGCACTACGAACTGACCAAGTGGATAGCAAACTTCCATTAGGAAGAAGCATTCGACAGGTTTCTCTACCGGACTTCTCCCGTAGTCTAGCCAGCCAGCAACGGCCCTGGTATGCCAGTACAGTTCGCCGGGAGAAACCTATAGGTCCCGAAGGGAGGTCCGATCGTCAAGGGAAACGGAGCCAACAAAGCAGCCATATGTCAACTAGCAGAAGTTCCAGTGGACACTCCGGCCGGCAGGGTTACAATCGCTCTTCGTCGTCCCCGCTCGTGATGTAAGGGGGGATATGACGACACTATTTTTTACACTAAGTATCGTCCCGGATGGGACCGTTGTTTGTTAAGTTGCATTTTTTTTAGTTATAAGTGTCTAACAAAGAATTCCTGTATTTTTAGTCGTTTATATTTTTATAATTTCAAAATTAGTTAGTAGCCAGTTTTCATATATTTTCTCTAAATAGGTTTAAGTTATAGTTCTCTTATAGTTCAAAATTGGAACTAGTTTTTTTAACTTCACTACTGCGCACCACTGCCAAAGCTCACCCATACACACTCACCCAGAATCAACGGTTCAAATGCACACGTATGCAAACAGATGCTATGCATGCGTCTATGCAGCTAACTTTTGGAGTTAACTGTACTAGTCGTACTGGCAGAAGCAAAAGACAAAAGGCATACGCAAAATGACGGCACGCACTTGAATTGGGCCGACTGCAGCAGAGGCGGCCGTCGCTCTGTTATCGTCGCTGTCGATGGCCATGTTGCAGAATGAGGCCAAGGACAATGCAAGTTTGACACTTGCGAATTAATTACCAAAAATTTTCCAAAGAGTGCAGACCTAAAATATCTAATTCCAAGAAGTAAAACAGGAGTTAGTGGAAGTGAACAGTCCGATGTGAACAAACTTAAAAATTGTATATATATACTTACATATATATAAAAACAATTATTCACAAGTCCTAGGAAGAGAAAAGTAAAGATGAAGTGTGTAAAAGCCAAGTCAAGGAGCGCAGGCGAGTCAAAAGAGGACATGGTGAGGGATACTAGCTCGGGCCTATGAGTATATTTTCGGTGTGGTAGATAGTATGCGAAGTAAAAAATAAAAAAATTAAATCTTCTTACGAATAGAAATCAGTGCTTTTTTTAATAGTCCTAGGTGATACAACTTCTTTAATAGTCAGCCCCTTCTTTCGCCACCAAAACTCAAATCAGTGCAATTATTTTTGAGCCATGCATGGTAGAGAGGGTAGTTAGTTCATCATCCTAAAAGATGCGCTAAATGAACAGCTAACCTTCTGAATATTATGTTTTTTATGTAATTGTTCATTGTAAGTGTTGTTGTTAAAACTACATTATTCTCCGGGAAAAATCCTAAATAGTCTAGTTAGCATTTTAGCAATTTATCTACATGTGTGTATGTGAATATGAAATGTATCCTGGCTCTCATAGGGTCTGTCTCCGGGTCAGTCCAAACAGCGTTTGTGAGAAGTTGCCAGTGGATCGTATCACTAATCGAACTAACCTCAGGGTGTTACCTTAGTTAGTTCTGTTGGGGTGCGTTAATTGTACATCGTGATAAAATATATGTGTGTTAAGCAAACTTAAGTGATCCATAGTGTGGATAGTTAGGTGAATCAATCTCCGGGTGGTACTCTAATTAATTCCCCAACAGATTTCACACTGATCACGTATAGAGATATCTTCAATTAAATCAATCTCCGGGTATCACCCTAGTTGATTTGAAAGAGATTCCCTATTCACTGAACGTAGTAATTGTTGTTATGTGTTGTAAGGTAAAGTGATCCATAGTGTACATGGATTTAAGTGAATCAATCTCCGGGTGATACCCTAATTGATTCCTTAGCAGATTCCATACTGATCACGTATAGTGATATCTTTGTTTAAATCAATCTCCGGGTATTACCCTAGCTGATTTAAAGGATATTTACTATTCCTCGAACTTAGTAATTGTTGTTGTGTGTGGTAATCTGTCCTTCCCTTTCTTATTACTTTTACCTTTCCCTAAGTGATATGGCTCTAGCGTGTTATCACAAATAAGTCGCCCATCCTCCATGTTGGACTAACACCCTCAATGCAATTTCTATCTCTATCAGGTCTTCGAACCTATCCTATCCATCCAACGTTGGATACAGGATCTCAAATCCTGTACCCACCTCTACGAATATCCCTTCTACAGCAGCGACACATTTAGCAGTGCTTGAAGAATCGTCGCCGATATCAGGTTTATCCAAATCACCGTCGTCCCAGATCCCCGTTGAGGATCCTAAGTGCCACTCAATAATAACAGAGTTCCTAGCGAAGGAGCTATATATTTGTTTAAATCAATCTCCGGGTTGTACCCTAGCTGATTTAAAGTTTCCTCGAAGCTTAGTAATTGTTGTAATGTGTGGAAATCTGTCCTTCCCTTTCTTATTACTCCTATCTTTCCCTAAGTGATATGGCTCTAGCGTGTTATCACAAATAAGTCGCCCATCCTCCATGTTGGATTAACACCGTCAATGCAATTTCTATCTCTATCAGGTCTTTGAACCTATCCTATCCAATCAACGTTGGATACAGGAGCTCAAATCCTGTACCCACCTCTACGAAAATCCCTTCTATAGCAGCGACACATTTAGCAGTGCTTGAAGAATCGTCGCCGATATCAGGTTTATCCAAATCACCGTCTTCCCAGATCCCCGTTGAGGATCCTAAGTTCCACTCAATAATAACAGAGTTCCTAGCGAAGGAGCTATATATTTGTTTAAATCAATCTCCGGGTTGTACCCTAGCTGATTTAAAGTTTCCTCGAAGCTTAGTAATTGTTGTTATGTGTGGTAATCTCTCCTTCCCTTTCTTATTACTCCTATCTTTCCCTAAGTGATATGGCTCTAGCGTGTTATGACCAATAAGTCGCCCATCCTCCATGTTGGGCTAACACCCTCAATGCAATTTCTATCTCTATCAGGTCTTTGAACCTATCCTATCCAATCAACGTTGGATACAGGAGCTCAAATCCTGTACCCACCTCTACGAAAATCCCTTTTATAGCAGCGACACATTTAGCAGTGCTTGAAGAATCGTCGCCGATATCAGGTTTATCCAAATCACTGTCGTCCCAGATCCCCGTTGAGGATCCTCAGTTATACTCAATGATAACAGAGTTCCTAGCGAAGGAGCTATATATTTGTTTAAATCAATCTCTGGGTATTACCCTAGCTGATTTAAAGCTTCCTCGAAGCTTAGTAATTGTTGTTATGTGTGGTAATCTCTCCTTCCCTTTCTTATTACTCCTATCTTTCCCTAAGTGATATGGCTCTAGCGTGTTATGACCAATAAGTCGCCCATCCTCCATGTTGGGCTAACACCCTCAATGCAATTTCTATCTCTATCAGCTCTTTGAACCTACTAGAAATTTTATACTTTTATCTGTATTATATTAACTACGCGTTGCATGAACATTTTCGAGTCCTTTGTTTTGACTACAATCGCTTTTACAGTGTAATTAGTTCTGACCTCTTTCTTTCTATACTAAATTAATTTATCTGATGCTGCTCGTAACTAGATGTAGAATTCGTATCTTTATCTATGTTTTGTGATTTTGTTCCCGCGTCTCCAGCAGTACGTTATAAGCCCCTCGTTTGGTTGGGCGGACGGTGTGGTGTGTTTAGTGCAAAAAAAAGAAGCCACTGTTCGAGCCAGCAGCAATGAATTTACTTATGTCTAAGAGTTGTGTATTTTGCATCATCTGAAAAGAGAGCCGTGGGCACACACCAGCACCTGGTACTTGCTCTCGCGCTGTTCATTATGTTTTATCTCTTTACGTCGGCACGAGCGACTTAGTTCTACCAACTTCTAATATAGGCAGATCGAGGCTGCGGCCATCTGATGCATTAGTAACGTTTTTAGGTATCTGCATGAAGCAATCGCAATATCCCGTGGCTACTGCGTTTCAATTATTCAAAGGTAAAAGGGTGCCGTCCACTAATAAAATTTAAAAAGTTTATAAATTGTACTTGTCTTAATTTAATTGAAGTTCTTAAAGGCAACGAAAAAGCTCGTTGTCTCAACAGCCACCGTAAAGAAGGTAGATTTTCGTCCTTGATGATCACCACTGAACGCGGCTGAAGGCTAAGCCTTGCCATTGCCAAAATGTTTACTTCAATTGGGTCAAGCGCTGCCAATGATTTATTTGGAGATGACCCAAATCTGGCTGTTCGAATGCCAAATTAGGTTGCCCATGCAAGAAATGGTTTTGCGTCGGGACATCCGTATTTTCTGATGGAAGAAGAGCAGACGAGTGTTTCAATTTCATCAAGTGCGATAAAATATTGGTTGCTTTGACGGCTGCTTCCCATAAGCCTCCGAAGTGCGGAGAGCAGTGCGGAATGAATTTACAGTCGATTCGAAATAACATAGATGAGAGATCCAGAACCAACTCCAAATGAGTAGCCCTCGTAGGAAAACAGACGAAGACTGCGATTTACCATTTGATAGGTGCTCTTTTCTTAGTTTCTGCTTTGCAGAAAAAGGGTCCACAAAAATCAATTCCTGTTGTATGAAATGGATTTTGCGTTCACGATAAGCAGGTAGACTGCTGCATTATTACTGGTTTTAGACAAAGACAACGAATACATTTACGAATAACTGTTCCAACGTTTTTGTGATCTCAAATAGGGCAGTCCTTGGACTTCTGCGTGGAGAAACTTTTTATGGAAGAAAATAATGATTGCATTGGTAATTGTTTGCCGTTTAGCCAACAAAATAGCCATTTTGTGGGGTTTGATTGCTGTGCATCAATTCAAATTGATGATTGGTGATGATATGATGGCAATTGTTTTATAAATCTTTTTCAATTGCTGAGACGAGCTCGGCAAACGTGAGCGCTGCAGAAAACTAGAGTTTCGGAATAGATCTTAAGGGAGCAAATTTGGATTTTGAACAAATTAAATTGTTCGAAATGATGCCGTGCGACTGCACGCATGTAAGCGCAAGCTCCATTGACCATCCGTGATTTTCTAGATTGGCTTGAAGCTGCAAAATGCATCTTGGGAATGTAAAATTGGCAATCTAAAACAGCTGAGAGGCTAGATCGCATTACGAAGCGTGAATGTTCGATGTTGCAGTTGGAGGTAGGCGGGATCGAACAGCATTGGAGCGAATTCGACCAACTTCACCAACTTAGGTTTAAGAAATTATAAATGAAATATATTCGAAAATTAAATTTTAAACCGATGGCAAGCATATTTATTTCGTTCGATATTCTTTCCGTAAAAACGAAGTCCCAACCGTAACCAAGTAACCTTTAAACATAATTAAAAAACTCTTATGATTTTTCAACAACATTTTCGAATTGGAAAGTTGCTACGACGTAGAAGATCTTTCACTTGGTGCTTGATTACTATTACTTTCTCGAATATTCTCCAGATTGAAGACGATTGAAGTTGGTCAAGAAATGTTGCTCACAACGACCAACATCGAACGAAATTGACTGCAACAAGGAATAATCAATGTCGACTTTCCAAAAACATTTGCCAATAATATTTAATTCTGAATTCTCGATGGCAGTTGATATGACACGTGCTGTCAAACTTGATCAACAGAGCAAAGACTTCGCTATGGAACCGGATACAATCCAACCGAATTTCGTCTCGATCCGGGAAGATGGTCTCCCAACAACACTTTATCCGTGCCTAGCAGCTTGAAAAAGAGCCATGCTCCATCAACTCTTTGCGAGCAGATGAACATATGACTGCTAAATTCAATTTGTTGGGTATTTGTCATTCCTTAGCATCCAAACTGAAATCCGTAATTATAGGGGTGACGATCGCAGAGAACGAGACACAATAGGTCCCGACTTCTAATTGCTCGAAGATATATGGCGATGGGTTGGATGCCAACGAAATATCCCCAACGCCGTTGAACTGTACATCTGAAGCATTCGGTTTTAACTAAAGCTGATTGACGAATCTTGAAGTAATAAGATTCAGTTGGGAGCATTAATCTAGAGTGGCTCAACAAGGAAAGTATATTGCAGACCTTTGACTTACACAATAGCAGTCGCCAGCATGACGTAGTCATCGGATTGAGATTTTGAGCTTGCAAGAGGAGGGCCAGGTGTTAAGTTTGTTAAGAAAGCGACTGGAGATTGCGATTATAGTCGCCATTGAATTTTGGCAGCTGCAAATCTGTCAATTGAGATCAGTTGAATTCAGCAAGAAACGATGTAGTAATTTCATGCGGATTCTGACGCACAGCTGTCGAATTGGCACCGCTGAATCCTCGGCTCCCATTAATTCAAGAGATTATCTGCCTTTAATTTCTATTAAAGTATTTAAAAAATCCATGCCATCATCCGTGATCAGTTAAAGTAAATCCAAGTTATTTTGAGCCACATCGAAATCAAGTCGAATCAACCATAGCACTGATTCTTGAACTCTGGTTGGGCAGTGGCCAGCTGCTATTATATTGTGTATGTATGTATGTATTGTAAAGTTGAAGTTTACAATCAAATAATAAAACGTTGATTGCTCCTTGACGGTATAAACCGAATTGAATTTATTTTATAAAATGTTCTCTTGCTTAGCCTAAGAGTTTTTAGTATATAAGTAATTTGAGTTCTGTCGCTCAAAGCAGCGACATATAGGAATATAGGAATGCCATATATATATTGTGAAATATGTATGTATATGCAGAAGGTATATACATACATGCGCTTGGTACCGAATGGTCGAAATGTCATAGTGCTTACTCTGTAGTTCTCACGCTGCGGGCCAGTCCACATATAAGTGGCTGATCATATTGCAGCACTTGACGGCGGTTATATTATGTAAACAAAGGGACAAAGTGTCTCTATGTTTATGCGCTTGATACTCTAACATTAAATTTGGGCATATGAACACTTTACATATTGTATACACTACAATACGGTGGGCATATGCTTGTCTGGCATATAACATACTACAGTATATATAAACCGCGCGAGACAACTGTCTTGTTGCTATGCACACTATGTATATTCACTAGACGACACTTTTCTTTTTGTACTTTGTTTACCACACAACAAGATAATTTACAGATTGCAAAGCATTTACATCCATATATATAGTAATATATCCAGCACCCCATACAAAACCAATCTCACACTTATATCCAGCACCCCATTCAAAACCAATCTCACACTTTTATAAACAAATTACCCCTCCTTATTTAAAAGAACCCCAAATTATTATTAAAAACAAATGACCCTTCCTTAAGGAACCCCAAATTATTATTATAAACAAATGACCCTTTCTTAAGGAACCCCAAATTATTATTATAAACAAATCCCAAAAAACAAGACAACAGCCCACTCAACATAACTCCAAAGTGACCAATCAGATTCGATCAGGCCACCAAAATCTACTCCCCAAAAATTACGCCACCTTCAGAAAAGAACCTATAAATAATCCTTAGACATTAAGCAAATCAGTTCGGTCTCAGTTCAGCTTTTAATGAACAATCACCATCTACTACATATAACTACATATTGTAAAGAACTCCGTTTAATTGAAATAAAGAATTAATTTTTTTTATAAAATCGAACGTAAAGTTTAAAATTATATGTATGTACATATGCTTGTGCGAATGTTTTTTTTCTGTTTATTTATATGTATGTATGTGGACGTAACAACTTTCCCAACCAAACGACATATGTATTTAATATTGCAAAACTTTATAGTGAAGATCGTTTATCCCCAATTGGCCGGGTGAATAATTTTTAATTAATAGGTTAAAAAGAAATTAACAACACGACGAGCAAATAAAAATAACCAACGTGTTTATTGTGTTTTAGGTCAGGAATGAAAGTGCAAGTCAGTTTGCCTGCCCTTTACATCGGTACTCATTAGTGCTCTGAGCGCTGAGCCGAGCCCTGTATTTGACAACAGACGCTGAGAGCAGAGAACAAATAAAACATATGTTTGGCGTCAAAATCAATTATCAATTTTACGTTGGAAGTGGCAAAAGAAAAGTTCTACTAAGAAAAGTCTGCTCCGAACAGTGCTTCTAATTCTTTAGTATTACGCCGACGTATCCGGAGCGCTTTACTTTCATTTTGTTTAGGAGTATATTGATTAACGTGATGCAATTGTTACTGCTGCAAATGCAGTTAATATTAGTTGATTAACTATTCTGCATGCGACTTAAATACGTAGTCCAAGTTATTAACATAAATATACGCAAGGTGCAATGATATATTTTTGTCATTATAGTCGGCCAGATCTCTTTATTACTTTAACTGGATAGATACTGTTCAACTTCTGCTTCCCTTACAAACATCAAGTGATCGACACGACTTCACAGCACGTGTATTTAGGCAAAAAATGCGGTCCCTTATGAACTGTTAAACAACAGTGGAAACAATTCAACGAAACCAAATAGATGATATCATATGTCCCTAAATGCCCGGTCACGAAGCTGATTAATAACAAACCTCATTCATGGACAGTGTAGCACTATCAATTTTCAATAAACTCGCATGGTCCACGTCAAGTGTCCTACCGTTTTTCACGAAGATAAATGTCACTGGAAACGATGATAATCCACTGAATCAGCATTCATCACCCGTTGATAATGGTCCTAACATAAGTGAAAAGAATTAATTTCGTTGTCGACAACAGTAGCGGCATTGCAACGTTAAGCATTGCAATTAGCAAAGTTCAAAATATATATTGGAAAAATGTAACGAAAGGCAGCCACAAGGCGGCTTTTGGAATCCGATCCTCCAATAATAACGATGAAACTAAGAGGAATCGATTTGGCATATACATATTTATATTCCCACGAACGTGTGATCTGCCAAAGTGATTCTTTTGCGCAAACTTTGCTTTACTCGGAGATACCGATATTATACTACGACGACAGCAAGGCTACGCGGTTACTCTTTAGTAGAACTGCTAATAAGTTCCTCACGCAGTATTTTAAGATATCTTGTACGTGACGCACATTATTAGAAGGATACCGTACGGCTCATTTATCATGCAAATTGCCGATAAATCTTTAAACTATTGAAAAGTTTTATCGGCCTCAAAAATCATCATCTTCATCTGCACAATGGCACATGCACGTTCGTTAGAAACAAAGTAATACGCAAAGACTCGAGAGGTTTTGGTGGCACAATAATTTTATTGTCTGCTAATTCGATGAAATGGCTGCCGTTGAAATGGCGCTATGTGAAGAAACTTAAGTTGACAATAAATATTAATTGAAAATGAGTGGCAAACAATGATACATCTGGTGAAGACAAAGCGTTAGTTATTATTACTATTACAGAAGCTTTTCATTGTGTATGTATACAAATATGTTTTGACATAAATTGGTAAATTGTCGGTTGTGGGTATGCAGTGCTTGACTGTGTTGGAAAAGGTCAAAGGCGAGGTGTTTAGGTTTGTATTGAGCCAAGAAAATGTTTTCATTCGCATAAGTTCTGGGTATAATACAACATTACGTATTTGGTCATAAGCTTCTTCGTTTTGGGAATTACGTTTACCGGTTAGTCCAAACAAAGTGTTTATTCTGCCTCGGACTGGTGACCTCGAGGAAACTAGTACCGTCAGTGATCGTAATAGCCCTCCAAAAATAGAAAGGTTTTCGTCGATTGTCATTGAGTCTCCCAGGAGGCCATTGAAATATGATTAAAATTTTAAAAGTTCGTTAAATTCTGCTGGCAAAGGAACAATGATGGCGATCTTTTCATTTAAGTCCAGCTTACTCATGTTGGTTCTATAAACAAAAATGCGCAATCGGTATTTATCATGAACTTTAACGCAGGTTTTGCCTTGTAAGGGTTTAGAAGTGTGGAGCAATAGTTATTTTTGTTAATGTGTCCGGCTAGATTTTGTTTTGGTGAACATTTTCGTCGTCGTTGATGTTGTGGAAGTTAATGTGGGGTAATAAGCCAGGGTATTTCCGATTGTTGGCATATGTATTGCGTTAATAGTTTTGCCAGAATTATTTCGATTTTAACTTTTCTGAAAAATTTATCTCGAATTCTTACAATTTTGGTTCTTATAAGATTGTTGTCTCAATGGGCTAAACTTTGGAGTGTTAAAAAGATTATTATTTCTACCGGAACCGGATCCGTTGTTAGTCACATTTGATCTGTGGTTGATGTGTGGTCATTCTGTCCTTGGTAGTAGATGCTCTTTTCTGCTTGGCAATATTCATATGCTTCTTTGATATCAACCAGTTGAGGATGGCTCTGAGGGTAGTGCAAAGACCTAACATAAAAGCATTGAGACATTCAAGCTTTCATCATAAAGAGTTTTCACTCTCATGCCGTTTTTGGACTAACATGAACGGAACGAAGGTTCAGTAATTTGTTTGGATTACCTTAATGAGTATCGGTTCGGTTCGTTTTAGGTTCCCTTTAATTATGTATCATTTAAATCGAGTTCCGAGATTACTTAGTACTTGGACTGCTCTTTCCACTGATTAAAAATGCTATGCTACGTCGGAGTATATTTTGTTTGCCCCTGCTATTGCTCTGATTTCGAACGGCTCCGTATAAAATGAAAATCCACGTTCTATTGTGACCTAGATAAAATAAAAAGTTATAAGTATACATATCTTTTGCAGCATAATTAATACTTCTCACTTGTGTTGGCGGAATGACAAAGTATGCTAGCGCATAAAGTTCAGGATCAGTCAACTTTTTTTCTCTCCGGAAGTTCAATACATTAATATTTGCTTTCATGTAAGAAAGTTTTACTGTTTCAAATTTTGTAAAAACATCCATGCTTTTATCTGTAAGCGATATCGTAGCTTCCAAATAGCTAATAAGTCGAACTCATTATTTTCACGCCTGTTTTGATTTTTGCCAGCCGTAGTGCAATTGTTCTTTTTTTTTCTTCGCGAATGCCAACGGATGCAATATTTGCCCACTCCTCCCGCCCAACCCACCGAGGGTCGCATAATGTATGACACGAGTCGCGGGGAACAGAACTAAACAGACAAGTAAATGAAAACTACAGCTACTTACGAGCTAGATAGGAAAGGATAGACGCTTTTACAATAGGAAGAGGGATCTCCGAACAATGGACTCGAAAGGGTTTATGGAAATAATAGTTAGTGGTACAGCGTGTACGGAATAAGAGAATATAATAGGCCTGAAAGGTACAGAAAATTCTACTTCGGATAATAGCTCAGGCGAGTCCACATCGCCATTTAGGAGCTTGTGCATAAAAACTACATCAAGCATTATTCTACGGTTAGTAAGGGAGGGGGGTTAATCAAAAGAAGCCTACTTGTGTACGAGGGAAGCTTGATGTTGTGATCCCAGTTGAGACCACGAAGAGCAAATAGTAAAAACTGCTTTTGCACAGATTTAATTCTCATTTGGTGTGACTCATATTGAGGTGACCAAACACAAGATCCGTAATCCAAAATGAAGCAGACCAAAGAGGTAAAGAGGATTTTTGTCGTGTAAGTCAAATTCTTTTGACCATCTCTTTACAAGTCCGAGAACACCCATTGCTTTGCTAACAATTGTGGAAACATGGGAGTTGAAAGTCAATTTATGGTGTATGAGTACATCCAAATCGTTCATTACATTAAGACTTTCTAATGCAGAAGTATTTAGAAAATAGGTTATGAGTTGAGGACAGTTCCAATTAGAAGGCGCAACCTTATACTTTGCAATGTTTAAATTTAAACGATTGTGTTGACACCAACACTGAAAATTGTTAAGGTCAGCCTGTAATCGACTGGGCGAAACCACATCTTTGAAACTATGGCATAGCTTAACATCGTCAGCATACATTAGCACTCGAGAATGTAGAATGGCGGAGGGAAGATCGTTGATAAAAAGAGTAAAGAGCAGCGGACCCAGATGACTTTCCTGAGGCACCTTGGATTTCACATTTAGAATAAGAAGACTTAAGCACAACTTTTTGTGATCTGCTTGTTAGGTTTGTTAGGTACAGAAATGTTGCAACTGAGTAATTACTATTTTCTCAAAAGCTTTTGAAATCGCCGACAATTTGGAAATACCCCTATAATTTGACACATCGAACTTATTTTCATTTTTGTGGAGAGGAATGATAAAGGATTCCTTCCACATAATCGGGAAAGCGGGTGTTTCAACAGACAAGGAGAATAACTTGTGAATAGGAATGCACAAAGAATCCGCACAGAATCTTAGTACGCACCCAGGAATCCCGTCAGGCCACAGTGAGTACACAGGTTTAATTAACTAACCATGTTAAGAAAGGGTTGAAAATACCTGTTCACGCCAACGGTGATTAGTAGTAGCGGCGGGGAAGACTTTTGGCCAGTTGCCTGACAGTGATTGGCAAGTTTGATGGAAACCGCCATCACAAGTAGTTGTGCTTTTTTTTCTTGCTTTTTAACTTTTAAATTTTTTTAAAACACAATTGTTGTAAATCCATTCACGCACCATCTACTGGAAATAAAAAGTGAAGATCAAGCCGGAACAACCGAAGCCGACGCCTTTTCATTTTCTCTGCCCAAGGCCCACATAACAACGGGGCCCTATAACGTTGTAGGAGATTTTGTTTCGTTTCATTGGATCAGGATCTCCGCCCCCCTACACTAACATTGGTCTTTCAAGCCGGATATCCTTCTGCTAGCCCCAGCATTTGCACCGGTGGAGATACCGTTAAGTAGACAAAATCCTTATTCACATTTTTTCCAAATATCCACATACATATGTACATACAGACCTGCAGTAAAAAGTTCCCGCTTTTTCCATACCAACTTTTTACTCTGAATTCTATGGACATATGTACATGTTTCCAAGTCCTTGTTGTTTATTGTCCTGTTTAGTTCATTCTCCTTGCTAAAATATATTTATCGTGGTACGTACATACGTGCGACACATATGTATGTACATATATATATCCAACACATACACCCACATACATACATACATATGTTGTTGGCTAAATTATTTTTGGCAAATTGTGCCATTTTTCCAAACTAGCCCATTGAGGTTAAGCACCCGAAAAGGTATTTGACTATGAAATAATTAGGCTGTCTTACTATAGTCTTGCTATTTTACCTCCCTTTAGTTAAACGTCTATAAAAATCAAGCCCAAAAGGATGGCCAAATAATTACAAGAAAACTGTCCCCTATAAGTGGTGCCACAGCAATGACGTCACCAACACACGTGTGTCGAGACGAAGTTGTTTGCATGGTCAATTATTATTATTATATTATAATAAAATTGATAAAAAGTCATTGGAACACCATATCAACTCCAAGGAACTATCAAGTTTCATAACAAAGAATTCGGAAACCGCTTGATGCAGCAAACCGATTTCCTGTACTGGGAGGTTATCTACTCTTCACCTATATAATGCAACTAACTTTCTCGATCTGTATAATAATGTTATTGGGAAATACTTTCTCTTCGATTCGGCAGGAAACAATCGCGAAATTGTCTTAAGGAAATCAAAGAGATTCCTATTAAATTCAGTCTCCTGTCTCGTCGAACACGCGTCCCTCCTCGTGGGTTTACAAATTTGGAAGATTTTAGTTCTGATAAGTACAACCAGCGACAACCCAGAATGGAGTCAAATTAACACGACGTTAAAGATCACGTCAACCAGCTTAAGTTGTCTTTGCCAAAGTTTTATTTTGGAATCTCTCAATTTTAGTTTGTATGATTTGTATGATATGTATGATTTTTTGTTCTTTTTCCCTTTTATTTGCTGAGAACATTAATTCTTATAAATATTTTTCCATAATTATAGTTATGCGTGCAGTTTATCACCTTTACATTTGACATAAAAATCATTTATACACAGAATACAAAAGCTCATCAAACGTCATCAGGCCTCCTGACTTCGTTGGTCTTTGGTCGTAAGTACGGCATAGCCGCAATCAACATTATAAACAAAAATTGTTTGTTTGAAGTGAAAAAGGTAACTGGTGATAACTGTTCTCAAACTTTATTAATCCATATAGTTATTAATCAAAACATTAATTATGATAATTGAAAGTTATGTTGAAAGTAAATCGAGTATCAAAGATTACCTACTTCTTTTGAAGATATGACAGACTAGGTCGACTCCAATATTTTAGTATTGTTAACATTTCTATATAAAGTTCCATTCTGGAATAGCATACATAGTTAGAAATATGTTTAGTTCTCTTTTTTAGAGAATGGTTATATTAATTATTTATTATCCTAAAAGTGACATTGAATTTCTTTATCATGAAGATAACTTATTGAAACTTTGTATGAATAAATTTCGTTTTGTAATGGAGTAATATCGATCATTATTCCTTAAGGAGGATGCAGGTTTAATCAGAATGACGTAAATTCCGTTTGGGATTTTCCAGAGTTTTTAAGCGCTGCAAAGAAAATCATGGTAGGGTGGGTAGAGAGCGCGACTACTTTAATATCTTTGTAGTCAAAATATTCAATAATACTGTTCTTCCTTTTCATCTAATTCTATCCTTTCATGGCATTTAATTTTAGGGACTTTCTTTTTTTATTTGTATAATATACTGTGTAAGTGGGTTGGGCATAACTTATCAACGAACCCCCCAGCCGATTGTTTTGCTAGCCGCAATAAGAGTCCCGCAGATCAGTTATGTCAACACCGATATCTTACACACGTAGCGTTTCTCCCTTTGTTGTACTTTTTGTTAAAACATTTGCAGGTCGGGCACGGTATGGTACGACTGCATCCAGTTATATGTTACAGATTAAAAATACAAAAATAAATATAAACAAATATAAAGATATATAAAAACAAATAAATTACACGACTACACCGTTCATTCAGCGACTAACAACATTAAATTTGTTTGGCAGAATTTTAACAAGGAACCCCGAACAATACGGAAAATCTAAGCAGGACAACATTGTCCTAATAATATAGAAACAAACAACGGAATTACAAAATCATAATAAAAACGTAAAGAAATACGCACCTACATACCAGGACAAAAAATATATGTCAAGATCAATAATAGATTAGAAACCAAATTATCACATGGTATAGGAAAGAAATAATTAAAAAAGATAAAAACACAACTTTACTAATAACAACTGGAAAAACAATACACAAGGGCATTATAAATGAAGTAAGCAAGTCATCTTTGAGGACTTAGAGTATACCCTGTACCAATAAAAAATATTTCTTAATTAAACTCCTTCAAAATCCTCATAATCAAATATAATTTTTTTTTATAAAATTCTCTTAACAAGCCGAAACAGCAAATGCATGCTTTCTCACTCACTCCTATCGGTAAATGAAACTAATGCATCATTCGGAACAAAGCCACGTGCGCATGCTATCTTGCTCATAGATTTCAGCTGCTGCTGCCCATGGCATTTATCTCTGATATTTAATAACCGATTTAGGTCAAATTCGGTCAGATGGTATATATTGGCTATATAATTGAGTCTGCCAAAATGAATTATAATAGCTTTGTTCACGCCGACGGTGACCAGGAGCAGCGGCGGGGAAGATTTATGGCCAGGTGCCGGACGGGCACACTGGCGCGTGACGAGCAAGTTAGATGGAAGCCGTCATCAGAATCAGTCGATTTTTTTTGCTTATTTTTTACATATGTATATATATATTTGTCTTCAACGTACAATATAAAATTTAATCTCGCGCCATCATATACATATTTGTGAATAAAAGTGCACACCTATAGAAGAGAAAAAAACCGAAACCTACGCTCTTGTTTTTCTTCTCTGCCCAAGGCCCACAGCACCACAGGGACTGGCCGCGATTTTGAATACCAGAAATTGTCTAGCTGGATCAGAGCTCCACCCTCCCACAGTCATTGATCCTTCGAGCCGGATAATATTCGTTCCGTTCGCCTCAGCATTTGCCCTGGTGGAGATTCCGATAAGTAGACAAATTTCTTATTCCATTTCAATTAAAAAATTCCAAATCGAGATTTGATTAATTTATTTTTTTCCACAGCAATTCAAGAAAAAATGGGCAGTGAGCTTTCTCACAGCTGACCATTTGTCAGTGATGGTCAGATGAGTCACTGGTTCCGATTCTCAAAAACGAATTTATTAATTTAATTTTTTTTTATGTGGATTTTAATTTGATTTAAATTGAAATTAAAATTAAGATTAATTTTAATTCAAATTAAAATTCAATTCAAATTAAAATTCAAATTAGAATTAATTTTTAATTCAAATAAAACTTAAATTGAAGTCAGGACTAAAATTAAAATTGATAAAGTGAAAATTCCCGTGTGTAGTCTACAATCATCGAATTTATTGATTTTGATTTTTATTCTAATTTTAATTTAATTTAATTTAATTTAATTTAATTTAAATTAAATTTGGAGCTAGGATTAAAATTTATAAATTTGATAAAAAATTGGTTCTAAAAAATTTTTATTTTTTCATCCGAAGCGAAGTGGTTAAGTTGTCGGGTCCCGATAATAATCGACCCCAATTCTGCGCCCGAAATTCCGAGTTTTTCTCCTATAAAAAATTCCGCGCAATTCCGAGCAAGGGGACTTTCGGCCCGACGCCAGGTCTCGGTAGTATTCCGGTATATATTAAAAAAAAAAGAAAACCAATTACGAATACCGCTCAAGATCCAAATCTGTTGGTACCACTTTTCGCTCGTCCGTTCAACATTTTTTGTGTCCGTTTTTCGTCTATCCATACGCTACTGTTCCTACATTCCATCCATTTCCTGCACTAAGTCCATATAGTGACATTATTTTTTCTACATAATATTATATATAACTTATATTACTGCATACCTTTATATAAACATTTCAAATATTCCATATATAATTATTTATAACCATACACATTTCTAGCATTTATACGTTCCACATTTATAGCCATTTTCTCTAGCACTGTCCTCCACGGTGTTTAGCTCCGTTCTTTTTTGTTATTATTACCTACGTACAATACAGTCCACTCCAGGTTCCGCATCCATTTCTTACTTTTCATTGGGTAGCCGGTTTCTGATTCGACTATGCTCGCAGACCCTGCCAAGAGTATCCCAAAGCCTGATCGTTTCTCCGTGCCGCATCGGTCCACGTCGTCATCGCCAACAAGTAAATTCCTTCGTATCACTGATACAATCAAACGCTGTCCGTCCGGTTCTAGTAGCGCTCCGACATCGCTTACCTCTCTCAAACTCCGAGCAAATGAGCATCCTTGTCCAGCCGAGTGCCATCGTCCACCCTACCGGGCTCCGAGGAATCCGCCGAGGTTTCGCGAATCACTATCTCGTTTGCAACAAGTCATTTCATCGCAGCCTGCGATAGTCTGACCGTGTTCGAAATGAACAAAATGGCCTCGATCGAGTAGGAAGTTTCCATGTTTGCTCTACGGATGCACCTCGACCAGAATAAAGTCCTTTGGGGCAGAGTAGAGGCGGAGTATCTGACGTGTACGCGAGCGCTTTCCGTGGATACGTGTGAAGAATATCACTCTGATCTCTCAACAGTCAAGCTCAAATATGAGTACGCCTACATGGTATATGTCCGATGCGGCACCACTCTCGGAGAACGCATTGACTCCAAACGACTCCAAACAACCCCTGTCGATCCCCCGCCAACGCCGCACTCCGCGAGCCAAGTCACCCAAGGCTATCGACTACCTCCGTGCGAGGTGGACGTATTTTCTGGGGATTATAATCAATGGCCTACCTTCCGCGACTTGTTTACAGCGATGTACGTCGACAATCCGAGGTTAGGACAGGTTTCACGGTTTTTGCGATACGTCCCAGAAGGTTTACGGTGCAGTGCTCTATGTGCACGTCAAGCATGGAGATCACGTAAGTGTTCATCTGCTCACAGCTATGACTTGAGTAGCCCCGGTTAAGACGGTGTTTTTACCTCGTCTGGAACTAAGTGGCGCGGTACTTCTTGCGGACCTCTATGCGGCAGTGATCCCCGAACTTCCAATCCGTAACGCCAAAGCTTTCTTCTGGACAAATTCCACCATCGTTCTCGCTTGGCTGAACAAGCCCCCATGCAGTTGATCCACTTTCGTCGCCAACCGAGTGTCCTCCATCTCCAACAACACGGCTTGACGGCTAGACAGCTTATGCCCGTCGATTCTGTTGCCGGTAATCGTCTCGTCCAACAACCCCCGAGCTCTCCAGTGAAGAACTGCACGCGGCTAAAAAAGTCCTGATCCAGCAGGCGCAGCGTAGAGAGTTTGCGGCAGAAATCCGCTGCCTGTCCGAAGGCAAGTTCACTGGCGAATCTGAATCCATTTCTAGACCAGCTTGGTATCCTTAGGTCTTGCGGGCGCCTGCGGGCCTCCGAATCGCTCAACTATGATGAGCGTCATCCCATCCTCCTGCCGTACAACGCTCGTTTGACCCTCCTCCTCATCAATTTCGTACACCGCATCACCCTGCACGGCGGTAATCAATTAATGGTGCGAGTGCTACGAACAAAATTTTGGATTTCCAAGGTGAAGAATGTCGTGAAGGCCCACGTCCGTGGATGCAAGGTGTGTGTTCTCTGGATGCGTCGGCAGCAGACGCAACTCATGGGTGAGCTTCCCCGGACAAAGGTGCCCCGGCCTTTCATGCACACTGACATTGATTTCGAGATAAAAAATTATACCGGACGAGCCTGTCTCATCACCAAGGGCTACGTCTGCGTATTTATATGCTTCAGCACGAAGGCCATCCATCTCGAAGCGACTTCGGATCTGACCACGGAGAAGTTTCTGGAGGCGTTTTCTAGATTTGTGTCGCGGAGGTCATGTCCGCAACGGATCTATTCCGAAAACGGCAAACCCTTTGTTGGGGCATCCAAGTCCCTAGGAAGGGATTTTTTGGAGGCAACGAAGCGTTGCATTACCAACCGGTTTGGACAGCGAATCCTATCCTGGCATTTTATTCCGCCGAGCGCGCTTCACATGGGAGGTTTGTGGGAAGCTGGGGTGAAGAGCTTCAAGAAACTGTTTACCCGATCAACTGCCAACACCCGATACACCTTTGAGGATAATCGCCGAGCCAGAGATCCATGCGGAACCAATGTCGTTGGTGAATCGCTGGCAACGCCTGAAAGCGCTTCATTACCACTTCTGCCGACGCTGGAAGGACGAGTATTTGAAGGATTTGCACAAGAGGAACAAGTGGAAGTTCCCTTCCCGTAGCCTGCAACCCGATGACCTTGTGGTCGTCTGTGAGGACAATCTTCCTCCAAATGACTGGCGGTTGGGGCGAGTTGAGGTTTTCCACACCGGGTCTGACGGCTTAGTACGTGTCGCAGACGTACGAACTTCACATGGCATTATTAAAACGCCAGTCGAGAAGCTGATTCGCCTAGCCAGCGACCATGAAGCAACTCCTCTTCAAATGTGACACTACCGCGTCCATCCGTGCCGTTTCCGTCCTGTTTGTCCACGTTTCCGTTGTTCCATGTCTCGTGTTGCCAGGTTTTAATCATTTCTTCTCGTTCCAGCATTCTCATTCCACAACATAGATATGGCACCGCCTTCCCGCCAAGCAGCTCGTCCCCACCCACAGGGAGGAAACGCATACCGTTGCCGCGGCTGTCGAGGAGTCCACGGGCTCCGGCAGTGCCGAAGGTTCCTGAACCTTCGTACGGAGAAACGGCTGCGGGCAGTGCTAATAAACAAATATTGCTCAAATTGTCTGGCCCACGAGCTCTCTGCAGGGTCTTGTTGGAGTTCGGCGGGATGTCGCCGCTGTGGAGGAGCCCACTACACGCTACTGCACACGGTCGACGCAGGAATCAGTAGAGCCTACCGAGAGTCAACCCGACCGTATCGGACGCCGGCTCGTGGCACGACAGATGGCGAAACCGCGGGCAGCTCATCTCGAGCGCCTACCCTAGCGTCTCTGCTGCACCTACGGACGCTTCACGTCATGCCGACGGCGGTGGTCAAGGTCGACAATGGCGAGAAGGAAGTCGAGGCCCGCGTTCTGCTGGACGCCTGCGTAGTCGGATCAGAGAGGCCTTCGCCGCGGATCTAGGATTGGCGGTAGCCCCAGTGGGCTAGGATCAAGCTTGCCATGCTATAATCCGCTCCCGGACAGAGTCCGGCTTCCAGAAGGAGGTCGTGCTGAAGGTCGAGAAGGAACTCGATATTCGCAGGGAAAATTCGCCACGCTGGTGTTAGCGGATCCCGGCTACTACCATCCGGCTGCAGTAGCATTGGTCCTTGGGGCAGACATATACCCGGACGTCATCCAGCCCGGATGTGTGCCCGGCCAAAGTGGCATCCCGGCCGCCCAGAGCACGCTGTCGCTGTCGCTGCTTTGAGCGACAGAACTCAAACTTAATTATATACTAAAAACTCTCAGGCTAAGCAACAGAGCATTTTATAAAATAATATCAATTCGGTTTATACCGTCAAGGAACAATCAACGCTTTATTATTTGATTGTAGACTTCATCTTGACATGGCAACCGTGACAAGTGTCACGACACTTGTAAAACAAGAAAGAATGTAACAAAAAAAAAATTACAAAAAAAAAAGTTGCAACCAACCAACAAACAACAATAATGTTTAAAAACATTTAACATTATACAAAGAGGACAACAATTTGAAATTCAAAAACCAAAAATCAACATGAAATTTATTACTACCATTTCTACCGTTTGCTAGCTGGCCCACATCTGGACAGAATGTTGGATTACGCATAAGGTACTCCTACCTCCTACCTACTGTGAATATAAATTGGTGCGAAGACCGGCACCAGTACCGCCTGAGCCCATTGGCCCCGGACATCAGCAGCAGTCAAATAGAGAACTTTAAGCCAAGTAAAACAAAAACAACAAATGTGGTTGGAGAATTTTTTTTTAACAAATTAAATCAAATCAACCACATTCTTCTAACACACTAATTTTTCCACGTCTCTGGCGCTTAGTTTTCAACTAAGCCGCATTTAAAAACAGATTTCTTTATCGTTTTTTTTTATCACGAACTAGGTAACCGCTCAAATTTCAAAAGAATTAATATAATGAAAATTTTACCTTTCCAAAATTTTAATTTTTATTTTTCCATTATTGCATTAATTTGCAAACAAAAAAATTTTTCCTCTTTGTTTGAATACAAAAATTTATGTTCAACAATAGCATAAGCAAATTCTATGATATAGATATGGGTTTAATCGATACAAAGACAGTGGACTCCACTGCGAATGTAATAAATCAGATCCAAACGGCAAATATTGATCTAAAATTAACCAATATATTGCTATTAATAATTGTTATGATATTGTGCGCATATATTTTATATAAAGTATACATATTACACAATAAGTGTGTAACAAAAAGGGCCTTAAGCCGAGCAAATGATCTGGATAAGATCTCGAAAATAATAATATATATGCGCACAAGCAATTGTAGTAACAATATGTTTAAACAAAAATAAAAATATATTAATGTAAAAATATAAAGAAAAAAAATAATAAATCAGTTAATTAATAATAATAAAATAAAATTATTATCTGCAACAGTTTAATAAAATCCAAATGAAACACTTACTAAATAAAATATTGAGAAATGATTCGCCATTCGTAGGTAGGATCTATTTCCTTCTTGCTACTGAGCCAGTAGACATGTACCAATTGGAAAACTTGTACATGTCGACATATAATTGTGAAGTTTCACCTCTGATAGGATACACAAATAAAGAAAAAGCCCTTGTTTTAGGTTCAATACCTAACGTAGAGGTAAATACTATCACAAGATACGATAGCCTAGGTCCCATAATGATCACTTTTGTCAATAAGTACTAATTTACTTATTTCACACAAGATCAATTGAACATGCTTAATGTAATGGAACGAGATAGTGTCCATTATTAAGCATGAACGTATTGAGTTTGATAAATCGTTTAAGTGAATAAATAAAAGTGCACAGATTTCAAACCTAACAAAAGAAAAGCACATTAGATGCTTGATAAAATCGTATAACAACATTCGTGAATTAATCTATACAAATTCAAATAGATTAACGCAATTGCACATAACGCAAGGCCACGACGTGCTAAAAAGACTAAGGGAAAACCTTAGACATATATCGGAGAGACATAGCTTAAACCTATTTATCCCGAATATAATTAACACACCAGCCAAATTTGATGAGTCAGTATTAATGGATACTGACCAGATCGAGAAACAATCAAGTCAAGAATTCAAAAACACATTCGAACTAGAAAACGAAGTAAGCATGACGGCCACAGTCGAAAAAGATCGACAATTTGTTCAAACTTTGACAACTTCGATTCCCGAATTTGATGGCAACATGCTATCACTCCAACGTTTCTTGACCGCCTTAAGAATCACAGATAGAACCAAAGGAGATCAAGAAGATCTAGCCGTGGAAGTTATCAAATCAAAGATAACAGGCACAATCATTTACAAGGTTCAAAATGAACAAACGATTCAAGGAATAATTCAGAAGTTAGATGATAACGTCAAAGGAGAATCCTCAGTGCTTATCTAAGCTAAATTGCTGAACACTAAATTAAAAGGCAAAACGGCATCACAATATACGACTGAAATTGACAACCTGCGCAAGCAGTTAGCCGTAGCGTATATTGACGAAGGCGCAGACCCAGTAACTGCGGATAAATTTTCAACCAAAATGTCATTATCCGCCATGATTACCAATACTGAACATGAAAAGGTCCGTTTCATACTAGAAACAGGCAAGTTCACAAATTTTAATGATGCAATGAGTCAATATATTCAGCACAGTACAAAGATTACTGGAAGCGATGACAATATTTACTATTTCAGAGGCAATAATAGTCGCGGTAACCAAAGAGGTTACTACAACCGAGGCAATCCTAACCAAAACAGAGTGTTTGTGGGAGGATGGAGCTTCTAATCTTAATGGCAAATTCCTTCAAAACTTCTATATGGGGCCAGTCCCAGTTGGTATTGAGTGATAGCAAAGACACAAGAGCGTCGTTTTTCTTCTGTATATATATATATATATGTGCACTTTTATTCTCCAAATTGACAATAAAAAAGGAATAGAATAATAAAATAATAAAATAGGAATAAATGGAAAGTATAGGTGTAATGCAAAATGTAAAGTAAAGTCAAAAGCGAAAAATAGAGAAAAAAGAAAACTCGGCTAAGCGTGATGGCGGCTGCCATCAAAATTGCCCGTCACGCCAGTGTGCCCGTCCGACACCTGGGAAAAAATCTTCCCCGCCGCTGCTCCTGGTCACCGTCGGCGTGAACATACCGCCTCCCTTGCAACAAGTTGCAATAGCCCGGTGGTCAAGTAGAAGGATGGGGAGCGGCGTCGTCCGGGAGCGCCTAGATGCAGCAGGAGCCGGAGATGATCCAGCCGAGCACAATGCTCTGGGCGGCCGGGATGCCACTCTGGCCGGGCACACATCCGGGCTGGATGACTTCCGGGTATATGTCTGCCCCGAGCACCAAAGCCACTGCCGCCGGATGGTGGTAGCTGGGATCCGCTAACACCAGCGTGGCGAATTTTCCCTGGACCGCGGCGGAGATCTCCCGGCTGGGAGTGCGGATATCGAGCTCCTTCTCGACCTTCAGCACTACCTCCTTTTGGAAGCCGGACTCTGTCCTGGACCGGATTATGGCATGGCACGCCTGGTCCTTGCCCACTGGAGCTACCGCCAATCCCAGATCCTTGGCGAAGGCCGCGCTGATCCGACTGTCAGGCGCGCAGGCATCCAGCAGAACGCGAGCCTCGACCGCCTTCTCGCCATTGTCGACCTTGACCACCGCCGTCGGCATGACGTGAAGCGTCCGCAGGTGCAGCAGAGACGCGAGGGTGGGCGCTCGGGATGAGCTGCCCGCGGTTTCGCCATCTGTTGTGCCCCGAGCCGGCGTCCGATACGGTCGAGAGGCCCTCCTGTCGCCTGAGTCAACCGTGTGCAGAAGCGTGTGGTGCGCTCCTCCACAGCGGCGACATCCCGCCGAACTCCAACGCGACCCTGCCGAGTGCTCGTGGGCCAGACAGTTCGCGCAGTACTTATTCTTGAGCACTGCCCGCAGCCGCTTCTCCGTACGAAGGTTCAGGAACCTTCGGCACTGCCGGAGCCCGTGGACTCCTCGACAGCCGCGGCAACGGTATGCGTTTCCTCCCTGTGGGTGAGGACGGGCTGATTGGCGGGAAGGCGGTGCCATCTTTATGTTGTAGAACGAAAAAAAACTGGAGCGAGAAGAGATGATTAAAAACCTATGTGCCTGGCAACACCGGACATGGAACAACGGAGACGTGGACAAAAAGGACGGAAACGGAACGGATAGACGCGATAGTGTCACATTTGAGGAGGAGTTGCTTCATGGTCGCTGGATAGGAGAATCAGCTTCGCGACCGGATTCTTAATAATGCCACGGGAAGTCCGTACGTCGGCGACACGTACTAAGCCGTCAGCCCCGGTGTGGACAAGCTCAACTCGCCCCAACCGCCAGTCAGTTGGAGGAAGATTGTCCTCACAGACGACCACAAGGTCATCGGGTTGCAGGCTACGGGACGGGAACTTCCACTTGTTCCTCTTGTGCAACTCCTTTAAATATTCGTCCTTCCAGCGTCGGCAGAAGTGGTGATGCAGCGCTTTCAGGCGGTGCCAGCGATTCACCAACGACATGGGTTCCGCATGGATCTCGGGTTCGGCTATGGCCACCAAGGGGCCTCCCACTAGGAAGTGTCCAGGACTCAAGGACACCAGATCTGCCGGATCTTCGTTCATAGGCGAAATGGGACGCGAATTCAAACACGCCTCGATCCTACATAGAAGGGTGAAGAGTTCCTCAAAGGTGTATCGGGTGTTGGCAGTGGATCGATAGAACAACTTCTTGAAGCTCTTCCCCCCAGCTTCCCTCAAACCTCCCATGTGAGGCGCGCTCGGCGGAATGAAATGCTAGGACAGGATTCGTTGGCCTAAACGGTTGGTAATGCAACGCTTCGTTGCCTCCAAGAAATCCGTTCCTAGGGACTTGGATGCCCCAACGAAGGTTTTGCCGTTGTCGGAATAGATCCGTTGCGGACATGACCTCCGCGACACGAAACGGGAAAACGCCGCCAGGAACTTCTCTGTGGTTAGGTCTGAAGTCGCTTCGTGGTGGATGGCCTTCGTGCTGAAACATACAAATACGCAGACGTAGCCTTTGGTAATGAGACAGGCTCGTCCGGTATAATTTTTGACCTCGAAGGGCCCAGCGGAATCAATGCCAGTGTGCGTGAAAGCTGGGATGACGCTCATCATAGTTGAGCGATTCGGAGGCCCGCAGGCGCCCGCAAGACCTAAGGATACCAAGCTGGTCTAGAAATGGATTCAAATTCGCCAGTGAACTTGTTGATGGAATCGGACGACCTTCGAAGAGGCAGCGGATTTCTGCAGCAAACTCTCTACGCTGCGCCTGCTGGATCAGGACTCTTTCAGCTGCGTGCAGTTCTTCACTGGAGAGCTCGGGGGTTGTTGGCCGAGACGGTTGCCGACAACAGAATCGACGGACATAGGCTGTCACCCGCAGGGCCCTGCCGAAGTCTGAGAACCGGTCGGTTAGGTCAGCCTCCGCCTTCCCGGCTCGCTAGATCGGCTGGATTATCCTCAGACCGCACATGAGTCCAGTCGCGGACTGCTGTGTTGTTGGAGATGGAGGACACTCGGTTGGCGACGAAAGTGGACCAACTGCATGGGGGCTTGTTCAGCCAAGCGAGAACAATGGTGGAATCGGTCCAGAAGAAGGCTTTGGCGTTACGGATTGGAAGTTCGGGGATCACTGCCGCATAGAGGTCCGCAAGAAGTACTGCCCCACTTAGCTCCAGACGAGGCAAAGACACCGTCTTCACCGGGGCCACTCGGGTCTTAGCTGTGAGCAGATGCACACTTACGTGATCTCCGTGCTGTACGTGCACATATAGCGCTGCACCGTAAGCCTTCTGGGATGCATCGCAAAAACCGTGAAGCTGCCACGTGACGTCGGGCCGAATTTCCACCCATCTGGGAATACGGATTTGGGTGAGACCTGGATAATCCCGCAAGAACTCCTCCCATTCCTGTCGGAGTGACGTGGGAAGCGGATCATCCCATCCCAGCTCAGTCAGCCAGATCTGCTGCATTAAGATTTTCGCGCGAACCACGAAAGGAGCTAGCCACCCGGCTGGGTCGAACAACTTTGCTATGTGCGACAATACTTTTCTCTTGGAAACCGACGCCTTGACCAAAGGGTCGGTAGAGACGAAGAAGAATTGATCCTGCTTTGCATGCCATCGGATGCCTAGTATTTTGGCAGTGCTTGCGTCCTCCAGCTCTAGAAATTCGGCATTTAGGAGATGCCCCTGCGGAATATCGCGTAACACGTCTTTCTGATTGGAGGTCCACTTACGGAGAGGAAAACCAGCGGAGGCGAGGACTTGCTGAAGCTCCCGGATCGTCGCGCGAGCTTCTTCCGTTGAATGGGATACAGCCAGAACATCATCTACGTACATGTAGCGACGCAAAATCTCGCTCGCCCGGGGATGTTGTTGCTGCACGTCCGCAGCTAGTTGGAGGAGTACGCGGATCGCCAGGAACGGGGCGCAGTTCACCCCAAAGGTGACTCTTTGGAGTTCGTAGTCCTGCAGGATACCCTCTTTGTCTCGACATAAGATACGCTGAAAGGGGGTATGATCGGAGGATACGTGAATCTGGCGATACATTTGCGTGATGTCGGCATTGAATACAACTCGGAAGAAACGCCGTTTGAGGATCTGGAGCGTGAGGTCCGCTTGAAGGGTAGAGCCAGGGTGCAGGATATCATTCAAGCTAACACCTCTGGTGGACGGACTTGAGGCGTTGAAGACGACACGGAGCTTGGTCGTGGTGCTTTCGGGCTTAAACACCGCATGATGGGGCAAATAGAAATTTTTGGAATCAGTAGGGGGTGGAACGCGAATCATATGCCCTAATTCCTCATATTCACGCAGGACTGCGTCATATTGCTCCTTCAAAACTGGGGTCCTCCCTAGTCGAGCCTCATTTCTGAGGAATTGGGCCATGGCGACGGATCTGGAATACCCTAAGTCGATGTTTTCCGGGTCTTTGAAAGGTAAGAACACTACAAAACGTCCGTCCTCCCTTCGTTTGGTGGTCTCCCGGAAATGAGTTTCGCACTTTCTATCCTCTTCCTTTTCCGGTTTTACTGGAAGATCTTCCACCTCCCAAAATTTGGTGAGCAACTTATCCAAACTCATGTTGCTTGGGACTACAGTGACCCTTGCGGCCAGAACGGATGACGAAGGAGTGGTAGATTTGGCCATGGGTCCACATAGAACCCACCCAAATATAGTTTCAAGGCCGACGAGAGAACCGCATATGTCCTTTTTGATCCTATCCCCTAGGATTTGGGGGAAAAGGTCGACACCGATTAGCAAATCAATGCTGGAACTCTGATTAAAGTGGGGGTCGGCTAAGGCTATACCCGTGATGTTTCCTTCTAATTTTGCGGGAATCGGACAGGACGGAAGGGAGCCGGCCAGATTTGGCAGGACGAAAGAAGACGTCTCCACCTCTTTTTCTGGTTCCCGCAAAGACGCAAGTCGTAATTGACACATCTTTTGAGCGCGAGCCGCCACGCATTCGGAAATGCCACTGATTTGCGCGTCGATCACACGAAACGGTGGTTTCACCAGGTTAAACATTTTTTCTGACACAAAGGTGCCCTCCGAACCAGTGTCGATTAACGCTCGAGCATGGAATTCGGTCCCTAGATGACGGATGGTCACCATAGCGGTCCCAAGTAAACCCTTGCGGGGGGCGGAAACCAGGAAATTATGAATGGGGTGACTCGAGGAAGGGCTCTCACCGGAATCAGTGCGCGTTGGAGGCGCGGTGGGCTGCGTTCGGAAAGGATTCGCTGCTGGAGGAACGGCAGACGGTGCCCGGTGCAGCAGCGTATGATGCCGCTCATTGCAAGTATGACAACTGTGGGCGCTGGGACAGTCACGTAACTGATGACCGCGGGCGAAGCAATTCAGACATAGCTTTTGCTGCTTGATGGCTGTAATTCGATTTGGAACGGACATATTTAAGAATTTTGGACAGATTCGAATCGGATGATTCTCTCTCCCACACAGTTTAAAGGACACTGGCGCCACAGTCACCTGAGTGCTCAGTGCTTGAAACCTGGCGGGTGGAGCGGATCTTCGGACAGCGAATGGAAGAGGTTGGGATGTAGAGCTCGATTTTCGGTCTTCGAGGGTTTCTAAGACGCGGTACCGGTCGACCAAAAAATTGTTTAAGTCGGACCACGTGGACAAGTCGGTCTTGTTAGGAATGGATTGTTCCCATAAACCGACGGTGGAGTGGGGTAGCTTTGATGTGCAGAGGGCCACCAACAGTACATCCCAATTTTCCGTACTAACTCCGGACCGTTCCAGAGTCGTCAAACACCCTTGAATGGTTGTTTGCAGATCCTTGAGGGCAGTACACGTCTCATGCGTGACTGGAGACAAATTGAATAGAATTTTTGTCTGAGTAGCTACTAACTGTCGCTTATTTTCAAACCGAGCCTTCAGATTCTCCCATGCCGCGTGAAAACCGTCGTTGGTAAGAGGTGAGCTAGACACGATTGCCTTAGCCTCGCCTCTGGTCTTGGATACGAGGTGGAACAATTTCTCCACCGGCGCTAACCGCGGATTGTCGACGTACATCGCTGTAAACAAGTCGCGGAAGGTAGGCCATTGATTATAATACCCGGAAAAAACGTCGACCTCACACGGAGGTAGTCCATAGCCTTGGGTGACTTGGCTCGTGGAGTGCGTCGTTGGCGGGGGAGGAGCAGGGGGTGTTTGGAGTCGCTCAATGCGTTCTCCGAGAGTGGTGCCGCAGCGGACATATACCATGTAGGCATACTCATATTTGAGCTTGACTGTGGAGATATCAGAGTGATATTCTTCACACGTATCCACGGAAAGCGCTCGCGTACACGTCAGATACTCCGCCTCTACTCTGCCCCAAAGGACTTTATTCTGGTCGAGGTGCATCCGAAGAGCAAACATGGAAACTTCCTCCTCGATCGAGGCCATTGTGTTCACTTCGAACACGGTCAGACTATCGCAGGCTGCGATGAAATGACTTAACGCCATCTTGGCTGCGAATAAACGCTTTTGGGACTCGGATCTAGTCAGGACTTGGGCAGTTGGAACCGAGATGGTGATTCGCGGAACCTCGACGGATTTCTCGGAGCCCAGTAGGGTGGACGATGGCACTCGGCTGGGCAAGGATGCTCGTTTGTAAGGCGATGTTGGAGCGCTACTAGAACTGGACGGACAGCGTTTGATTGTATCAGTGATTCGAGGGACTTTACTTGTTGGCGATGACGACGTGGACCGACGCGGCACGGAGAGACGATCAGGCTTCGGGAGACTCTTGGCAGGGTCTATGGGAATAGTCGGATCAGACACCGGCTACCCAATGAAAAAATAAGGAATGGATGCGGAACTTGGAGTGGAATGTATTATGTGGAACGTATAAATGATATGAATGTGTGTGATTGTAAATAATTATGTATGGAGGATTGAAATGTTTATATAATGGTATGTAATAAATGTATATAAATGTATATAAATTATTTAAATAAAATGATGTATAAAGATAATGTCACTATATGGACTTAGTGCAGGAAATGGATGGAATGTCAGAACGAAAAGTAGCGTATGGAAAAAACGGACACAACAAATGTTGGACGAGCGGAAGTGGTACCCACAGATTTGGATCTTGAGCGGTATTCGGTTAATTGGTTTTCTTTTTTTTTTATACCGGAATACTACGGAGACCTGGCGTCGGGCCGAAAGGATCCTCGCTCGGAATTGCGCGGAAGTTTTTGTAAGAGAAAAAACTCGGAATTTCGGGCGCAGGATTGGGGTCGATTGTTCTCGGGACCCGACAACGTAACCACTTCGCTTCGGACCAAAAATTAAACTTTTTTAGGAAAAACAATTTTTTTATCAAATTTATTAATTTTAATGCTAACTCCAATTTCAACTTAAATTAAATTAAATTAATTTAAATTAAATTAAATTAATTTAAATTAAATCAAAATTCGAATAAAAAATCAAAATCAATAAAATCGATGATATATTTGGATATTTATGTATGTATATGTATATATGTACATATGTACATATATGTACTGGGAGATATATATATATTTTTTTGGAAGGAAAAAATGAATAGGACAATAAATCAGGACTGGAAAAACATGTACATATGTCCATACAATTCGGAGTGAAAAGTTGCTATGGAAAAAGCGGGAACTTTTCACTGCAGGTCTGTATGTATGTATTTGGAAATTGAAATAAGAAATTTTTCTACTTATCAGGATCTCCACCGGGGCGAATGCTGGGGCGAGCGGAACGATGTATCCGGCTGGAAGGACCAATGTTTGTGGGAGGATGGAGCTTCTAATTTTAATGGCAAATTCCTTCAAAACTTCTATATGGGGCCAGTCCCAGTTGGTATTGAGTGATAGCAAAGACACAAGAGCGTCGTTTTTCTTCTGTATATATATATATATATGTGCACTTTTATTCTCCAAATTGACAATAAAAAAGGAATAGAATAATAAAATAATAAAATAGGAATAAATGGAAAGTATAGGTGTAATGCAAAATGTAAAGTAAAGTCAAAAGCGAAAAATAGAGAAAAAAGAAAACTCGGCTAAGCGTGATGGCGGCTCCCATCAAAATTGCCCGTCACGCCAGTGTGCCCGTCCGACACCTGGGAAAAAATCTTCCCTGCCGCTGCTCCTGGTCACCGTCGGCGTGAACACAGAGGTAACTACCAAAACAGAGGTAGTTACCAAAACAGGGGTAATTACCGAAACAGAGGTAATTGCCACAACACCAATAATAACAATGATAGAGGAAATAGAGGGAATAACAACAACCAGAACAGGAACAGCTATAATAGGAATAATGTCCGAGTTGCCCAAGATACTTCGGGAAACTCCCAAACTCCTCCAGATACGCAAGGTTAAACAGTAAAATATATACTGTCAACTTAAGTCTCAACAATTTTGTATCATTCAAAAATGTTGCAACAAATAAAAAGATAACATTTTTGGTTGATACAGGTGCAGATATTTCAATTATAAAAGAAAATTATGATGTCTTTCATGACATCAAAACAAATAGAATTATAGACATTCGAGGCATAGGAGAAGGAGTAACAAACTCCAAAGGATTAGTCTCAATTGAACTTCAAAAAGACAAATACATTATTTCATACAAATTTCATTTACTTCATTCAGATTTCGCAATCCCTTGCGATGGAATAATAGGATTAGATTTCATAAAAACATTTAATTGCAAATTAGATTACAATAGTTCAGACGATTGGTTTGTAATTAGACCACAAAACCTTACGTGTCACATATACGTTCCAATAACGTTTAGTTCTGGTACTAATTCCACACTTTTACCAGCAAGATCACAAGTGATACGCAAAATAGAGTTTTATTCAACTGAAGAAAACATTTTAATTCCAAATCAGGAAATTAAACCGGGTGTTTATGTTGCAAACACTATTACAACAGCCCAAAATACTTTTGTCCGATTTTTAAATACCACAAATGAATGCCAATCAGTAGGCTTTAACAATATAAAATTTGAGTCACTCTCTAACTACGATATAGTTCAAAATACCAAAGATACAAGAAAAGAATCTGTAATTCATAAATTAAAGAAAAATTTCCCAATACTATTTAAAAAGAAACTTGAAAAGTTATGCACCGAGTATAGTGATGTGTTCGGACTTGATACCGAACCAATCACAACAAATAATTTTTATCAACAGAAATTAAGACTTAAGGACGATGAACCAGTATATGTGAAAAATTACCGGAATCCGCATAGCCAAATAGAAGAAATCCAGCGACAAGTTGGAAAGTTAATTGAACAGGGTATTGTTGAACCATCTGCTTCGCCTTATAATAGCCCACTTTTACTAGTCCCAAAGAAAACCCCTTCGGGATCTAAAGAAAAAAATTGGCGATTAGTAATTGACTATCGTCAAATAAATAAAAAATTGCTGTCAGATAAGTTTCCGCTCCCCAGAATTGACGATATTCTTGATCAATTGGGAAGAGCTAAATATTTTTCTTGCCTTGACTTAATGTCAGGTTTTCATCAAATTGAACTAGAAGAAAAATCAAGAGATATAACGTCTTTTTCAACGAGCAATGGCTCATATCATTTCACGCGATTACCTTTCGGTCTAAAAATAGCACCTAATTCATTTCAGAGAATGATGACAATAGCTTTCTCAGGGCTTGAGCCTAGCCAAGCTTTCCTCTATATGGACGATTTAATTGTTATTGGTTGTTCTGAACAACATATGATTAAAAATTTAATAGATGTTTTTGAACTTTGCAGAAAAAACAATCTAAAACTGCATCCAGAAAAATTCTCATTTTTTATGCATGAAGTGACATTCCTAGGTCACAAATGCACAGACAAAGGAATCTTGCCAGATGACAAAAACTTTGACGTCATCAAGAATTATCCAGTCCCACATGATGCAGATAGTGCTAGACGTTTCGTTGCATTTTGCAATTACTATAGACGTTTCATATAAAATTTCGCCGAATATTCACGGCACATAACAAGATTAAGTAAAAGAATGTCCCATTTGAATGGTCAACAGAATGTGAAAAGGCATTCCAGTACCTAAAAAATCAACTCGTTCAACCAAATTTATTGCAATACCCAGATTTTAGCAAAGAGTTTTGCATAATCACAGATGCAAGCAAACAAGAATGTGGAGCAGTTTTAACTCAAATCTATAATGGACTCCAACTCCCAGTTGCATATGCATCAAGAGCATTCACTAAAGGTAAAAGCAATAAGAGTACTACAGAACAAGAACTAGCAGCAATACATTGGGCAATAACACATTTTAGACCATATATATATAGCAAACACTTTACAGTTAAAACTGATCACAGACCTTTAACATATTTATTTTCTATGGTAAACCCAAGTTCAAAACTAACACGCATGCGACTCGAATTAGAAGAGTATGATTTTACAGTAGAGTATCTGAGAGGTAAAGATAATTTTGTGGCAGACGCCCTATCGCGGATAACTATATCCGAATTAAAAGATATGAATATAAAAGTCCTGAAAGTCACTACCAGGCAACAAAGTAGACAGAAAAACTGCGCAGTTAATAAGGAAGAATTTTTACCAAGGCAAAAACTTCAAAATGCTTCTAGGCCCAGTGTATACGAAGTCGTCAAGAACGACGAGGTACGGAAAGTTGTGACCTTGCGAATAACAGCATATAAATGTTCATTGAAACATGGAAAGAAAGTTATAGCAAGAATTGATGTTAGCGATTTGTACACCAATGGAATTCTCGACTTAGGTCAGTTCTTCTAAAGGCTTGAAATGCAAGCCGGTATACTTGAAATCAGCCAACTCAAAGTGGCACCGAGCGAAAAGATCTTTGAAATTATTTCAATAGATTCTTTTAAAAATATGGGCAATATTATATTGAAAACATTAAGAGTAGCGCTACTCCAGCCGGTGACCCTAATAGAAAATGAAAAAGAAAGAGAAGCAATACTGTCTACATACCATGATGATCCAATTCAAGGAGGTCATACAGGCATCACCAGAAGGCTAGCAAAAAACAAACGACACTACTATTGGAAAAATATGGGACGCCATATCAAAGAGTACATAAGCAGATGTCATAAATGCCAGGTGTCAAAAACCACGACACACACGAAAACCCCCATGATTATAACAGAAACACCAGCAAAGGCTTTTGATAGAGTGATAGTGGACACAATAGGTCCGCTACCAAAATCAGATAATGAAAATGAGTATATTGTCACATTGATAAGTGATCTGACAAAATATTTAGTAGCCATTCCAGTTGCATCCAAGAGTGCAAGTAATGTAGCTAAATCTATATTCGAAAATTTTATACTACAGTACGGTCCAATGAAAACACTCATTACGGACATGGGAACTGAGTATAAAAATCAGATTATAACAGATATATGCAAGTACATGAAGATTAAAAATATAACATCTACAGCATACCACCACCAGACCTTAGGGACAATAGAATGAAGTCATAGAACATTCAATGAATATATTCGTTCATACATATCACCAGATAAGTCCGATTGGGATGTTTGGATCCAATATTTCACTTATTGTTACAACACAACACCCTCGGCAGTGCATGAATATTGTCCATACGAACTAGTATTTGGAAGACTACCAAATCAGTTCATAGATTTTAACAAAATAGATAGAATAGATCCTATATACAATTTAGATGACTACTCTAAAGAAATAAAATTTAGAATAGAAATAGCATATAAAAGAGCTAGGATAATGTTAGAAAACCATAAGTTGAAGAAAAGGAAATATTACGATAAAAGTACTTTAGATTTTAACTTAAAAATAGGAGATCAAGTTTTGTTAAGAAAAGAAATAGGTCATAAACTAGATGCTAAATATGCAGGACCTTATAAGGTAGTGAGTATAGAAGAAAATAATAATATAATAATTGCAGATGATAATAATAAAAAACAGAAAGTTCATAAAAACAGATTAAAACCATTTATAAAATAGAAAGCGGAATGATCAACCGTAATAATAATAATAACAAATTAAAAAAAAAAACAAATATATATAATACCGAAATTTTCTTCTTATCTCTACAATTTCAAAAAAAAAATTAAATTTAATTAAATTCATACAATTAAAAAAAAAAAAAAAACATTAAATTTAACTAAACAATTACGTAAAAAAAAGAATATATATAAAAATATTTACTGATTCGATCTAGTAAACAAAACATTTTTTACTTTTGAATATGAATACATATATATATATCATCAAAAATGCAAAAAACACAAAAAAAAATTTTTAAAAATAAATAAATAAAAAACAAACAGTTCATAAGGATAGGCTAAAAGTTCAAACAAAAAAAAAAACATAATAATCTAAATTAAATTGACAAAACAAATAGAACAAAATTTCATTTCAGTTCGTGATAAAGACAATAAGGAGTTTTTATACAAAAGACGCAAAAACATTAAAAAAAAGAAACACAACAAAATAACTACACATATATATTTGAGTACTAACATATAACATATAACATAAAAAAATAATAATAACTACATAATATTATTACGTTATTTCTCTAAAAGGGGAGGTGTAGTATGTTATATGCCAAACAAGCATATGCCCACCGTATTGAAGTGTATACAATATGTAAAGTGGTCATATGCCCAAATTTAATAATAGAGTATCAAGCGCATAAACATAGAGACACTTTGTCCCTTTGTTTACATAATATAACCGCCGTCAAGTGCTGCAATATGATCATCCACTTATATGTGGACTGGCCCGCAGAACCCGTGAGAACTACAGAGTAAGCACTATGACGTTCTGACCATTCGGTACCAAGCGTATGTATATGCCTTCTGCACATATATACATATTTAACAATATATACAAATACATATGGCATGCTATATACTCCCGTTCTGTCGCTGCTTTGAGCGACAGAACTCAAACTTACTTATATACTAAAAACTCTTAGGCTAAGCAACAGAACATTTTATAAAATAAAATCAATTCGGTTTATACCGTCAAGGAACAATCAACGCTTCATTATTTGATTGTAGACTTCATCTTTACAATCATATACATATTTGTAAATAAAAAATGAACACCTATACAAGAGAAAAAACCGAAACCTACGCTCTTATTTCTCTTCTCTGCCCAAGGCCCACAGCACCACAGGGACTGGCCCCAATTTTGAATACCACAAATTGTCTAGCTGGATCAGAGCTCCACCCTCTCACAATCCAGCTTTAATACGGTTTAATTATGTAGTTATAGTTTTTTCTAATTTGCGGTGGCCGAAGTGTGCGTGGCAAAAATTTAAAACAAACTTGATCTGCGTAGACACTAGGCGGATGCTGACACCAAGTTTGGTTACTCCAGCTCTCATACTCTCTAAGATCTGGGTTTTCATACGGACGGACAGACGGACATAGTCGCATCGACTCGGCTGTTGATGCTGATCAAGAATATATGTAATTTATGGGGTTGGAAAATTTTAATTTTGCCTGTTACATACATTTTAGCTACTTTAATATACCCTTGTACCCTATGGGTACAGGGTATAAAAATCTGGGCAGGACAACATTGACCGAATAATATAGAAAGAAACAACGAAATTACAGAACCATAATAAAAACGTAAAGAAATACGCACCTACATAACAGGACAAAAAATATATGTCAAGATCAGTAAGATATTAGAAACAAAGTATCACATAGGTATAAAAAAGAAATAATTAAAGAAGATAAAAACAAAACTTTACTAACAACAACTGGAAAAACAATACATAAGACTAATAAAAAATTTATACATTTTATAGGCAGTAAGCAGCCTGTTCACAATGACGACAACACTGACAGTAAGACACCTAGACATATCAAACAACACCGACGCGCTAACTGTTAATAAAATAATATGAATACGAAATTTGCAGATATAAAAAACAAATACTACAGATCATACTCTACTCTTAACAAGCCAGAAGGCTGCAGATCGTCATATCGACCCATTAGTTTGCTGGTGATGTTCTCTAAAGTATTCGAAAGAATACTTTTAAGAAGAATGTCATTAGTGCTGGACAAACTGGACATCATACCGGAACACCAGTTTGGGTATAGAAGAAATCATGGAACAGTCGAGCAATGTCACCGTATAACGCATGCAATTGTTAATGCATTTGAATGTAAAAAATATTGCACAGCTGTCTTCTTAGACATAAAGCAAGCGTTTGACAAAGTATGGCATGCAGGTCTTCTTTACAAAGTTAAAAAGTGGCTACCAGCTCCATACTTTTACATCATAAAATCGTACCTGGAAAAACGATCCTTTTATGTACAAGAACATGACGACTCGTCTAGGCTGGAGTCCCGCAAGGCAGTGTTTTGGGCCCAGTTTTGTATACAATTTACACGGCTGACTTACCGACAACAAGCACTGTTGAGATAGCAACATATGCTGATGATACCGCAATCATTGCTACGAACTCTGACCCACATATTGCATCCAACCTACTCCAGGAAGAAATTGGTCTGATTGAAGTATGGCTTCAAAAATGGAGAATACTGGACCTGGATATTGTCCTCCTATCACACTAAACGGTCAAACTATTCCTGTTAGTGAATCGGTAAAATACCTAGGTGTACACCTTGATCGTCGTCTAACTTGGAAACAACACATCAAATCGAAACAGGGACAGCTCAAGGCGAGAACCAGGAAAATGTATTGGTTACTAGGACCACGTTCTTAACTTAGTCTTGAGAACAAAATATGACTATATAAGGCCATATTGAAGCCAGTATGGACCTATGCAGTGCAGCTATGGGGTACAGCTAGCAATTCCAATATTGAAATTATGCAAAGGTACCAGAATAAGACGCTCAGAATGATCACATGAGCTCCTTGGTATGTGACTAATTATAATATCCACAAAGACCTTAAACTGCCTTCTGTTAAAGAAGAAATAAAACTATATGCAGAAAGATATATTAATAAACTTCATAACCATGATAACGCTCTTGCACTAGGACTACTGGACAACTCAAGCAACCATAGACGCCTTAAAAGATTTCACGTCCTAGATCTGCCCTACAGAAATAGATAAATATGCAAAACTGTAAATATGTAATTAAAAAAAAGGTATATAAGTATTGTGTAAATATGTATATAAGTAAATATATGGATTGATCTCATTAGAGCCCAAGCCATCCGGTTATGCGTAAGATAGTTAAAAAATTTGTTTATTGTTTATTTTTTATAAGACAGATTACAAATAAAAAAAAAACTTTAAAAAATACTCTACTCAGTCTATACTGCAGACACGCCTAGCCCCAATGAAAACCATATGGTTGCCCCCGGCAAAGCTCTCCTTGCTACATATGCGAACGATATCGCTATTCTATATAGCCTATGCTGAGCATTTCAGCCCTGTAGCCGTAAGGGTCTCGGAAGAGAAGCTCTTGATCCAGACAGACGAACATACGGACAGACGGACAGGGCTAGATCGGCCCTTTCTAATCATGATTATCAAGAATGTATATAGTTATATATAATCAGTCACAAACTCATAGGCATCATAGGCGACAAACTAGCTGTTAGTTTTCAAGAGCAAATCAGGTTAATAAAAGAAAAAAAAATGTTTACAAGTTTGTGAAGAGTGCCTTACGTTTGATTTAACTGGCCAGCCAATCAGAGAACAGCAAGTAATAGATAAAGTATAGCATACTTTTAGGCCGCGCGTATGATGATCCAACGGATGATCCAATTGTCCGCGCGTATGATGATCCAACGGATGATCCAATTGTCGAGTCAGGAGCGGAATCGTCGGTAAGCCTGGCCCGCACGGTTTCGGTGTCGGACCTGATGAACAGCGAGGCGACGGTCGCTAAGAGGGTCAGCTTCTGAAGCCGCCGATGCGCCGCACTCCGGTGCTGCTGAGGACACTCGCAATGCTATTACGCGGTAAGCTAGCTGGATATGCCTAGCATTAAGTCGCGTGCTTCGAGTTAATGCCGGGCTCATGGTGCCTTGTGCACTGTATTGTGTCTCGGTATGGTTTTCCGTGCAAAGAGAGAGTCGGGTGCTAAAAGGCACCTCATTACTTGCCAGAGCTATACTCTTAGGATGCCTACAGGTAATGTCCACCGTGGCACTGCAGGTTCTTGCTGGAGCTCCACCTTCGGATCTGGTTGCCAGACGTTCGGCAATCAGTTTCTGAATCAGGCGTGCCCACCCGCTAGAAGAAGGCGATTGGCTGCATGGTCTAGAAGTGGTAAATCTGGATCGCAGGCAGATGAAGGCGATGCTAGACGAGCGTGTACGCTACGAGTGGCAAACCAAAGCTGTTAATATTGTACTACGGGATGGGCTAGTAGATTGGCCCCCTTGTAAGAGATCGTAGTGGCTGTGGTTCATGCCCAACTACGGGAAAAGCTTTCGGGTTCGGGGTGGAGTTACGTTTCAACCGGGTGTTATTCCAACCAGTAGAGGTGTTAGAAAGACCTCGCCTTTACCCAAGGGGGGTATATTATGTCCAACAGCATACATTTTAATTGGCTCTGATAAGATGTTTCAACTTTGAGGGGCGTTGACTGTCGTATTATTTCTGCCCGTTGCACTATGTGTGATATGGACACATTACAGCACTGTTGTAGTAAGCTTCCTTAGGGGTTTATAACGAAATGAAAAACGATTAAGAAAAGTGACTTACTTGTAAGAAATTACTTGACAAGTTTGTATAATTGAATCCTACCAAAGAGCACTCCAAAATAAAAGGGTAAAACCAGCCACTGGTTTTCTAAAAAGCAAAAATAACAACTATAAAATCCATAAAAAAAATATTTAAATCAAGTAGATATGATATATAGATCACTCTAAGAAGTAAATCTTAAAATTAAAACTAATAAAAAATCTTTTTTACAATCTAAACTCATATCACCTTAAAAAAGTAAAGAAATTAAAATAGAAGAACACATTGTACAAAACTAAAATTTTACTCGCAAATAAGTAACGAATGGCCGATCCACAAAATTTAAAAAAGAATGTTGAAGAAACTCGCAGTGTAGTTAACGCAGATGTTGAAGTAAATAGGCAACAATGACAACAGCACAAGCAGTTTAATAGGCAGGAAACTGACTAACAGTTTAGATGTAAAGCAAAGACAGAAAAAATAAAATCTACATTTCGTTAACTATTAAACGAGCTGTTACCAACGATGTTACAGAATGCTCAGAACCCAGCACTTGATTTTGTAACTCTTGATGACGAAGAAATCACAAGAGAAAATGGAGAAGACTCAATTGGCTTAGACAAGGTACCAGATGTTATTAAATGCTTGCTTGCGATTAATCCAGTTGAATTCCTGGAAGAAAAGTGTAGATAGAATTATATCCGAATACAGCGACCCAGTAGAAACCACTAAATATTTCGGAACACTTCATACAATACGTAACAAATGACCAAGTTATATAGGGATAAATCCTTAGATACTTCTGTCAGAGGATTACGCGGCAATTTTTCGGCATAAAAGAACCATCGGATCTGGCTTCAGCATTACATCTCATATGTGAAAACTAAAGCTATCGATCTAATCAAGCGGCAACCAAAGTCTAACCTTCAATTTTTAGAAATTAGCTTTAAAAACCAACAACATATCGAAAATATCCTAATGAAATCACCTATCATCCACCACCAAATTTTCCCCCAAGACAGCCCACTCAACATAGTTATTTTGTCAAATTTAATAACGCCCAAAATTTCTTGCATTTGACAGAAAAAAAATCTTTTAATTCTGCCTCTATAACCTTCAACCTTTAAGATCAACTAGGTATCCAAATTTACAAAGCCCATCCTTACAAAAGTTCCGTGAATGGACAAATCGAAAGATTCCATTCAACCCTTACAGAAATAATGAGACGACTGAAAAAGGAAAGAGTATACAGAACATTCGAAAAACTTCTAGATAGCGCTGTTTACGCATATAATTTTTGAGTACATTCGGTACCAGGAAAACACCATTAGAAGTATTTTTTGAAAGATACATTTCAACCGGTCCTGTAAAATTTCAAATTAGCCAACAGGAAAGAATAAACTGATTAAAAGAAAATCAGGAAGCAGATTTAATAACTCACAACAAACATACAAAAAAAATTATCATTTACACACTTGATCATGAAATATTCGTAAAAATAAACACTAGACTTGGCTCACATAAAAATCATAAGTTAAACAAGAAAAATAAGAAGAGGTGGTCAGCAATGGTATCATCATATGCAACGATTTCAATTGAATTTAATCTGGAGCAACAGGAGAATCCAATATTCAATACACTGCAAACATGGCCCAACCAGTTCGGCAACCTTACAACAAATTTTTCCTCTAACACCTGATTCTAAGCACGCGACGACACGGCTACAACACACAAAACTACTATGTTCCGACAAATCACGGACTATTTCCAAAGAATCTGCATCACGCTAACTCTTAGGCGACGACGCCGACACCAACTGACAATTCTTAAACTGTAGAAGTAGTCTTAAGCTAAAATTCAGAAAAGAAGCATCGACCTTAAAAGAGTCGATCCAATTAAAAATGAATTCAACATATATTAATTTGAATTTAACTTATGTATCTGAGAATTAAACTAGTAAAGTCAAGATTCTATGCAGCATGTACGTATGCCATGTGTAAAAAAGCAGAGATGTCCCTGTTTGAACTAATGTTTTTGGTTATGTTTTAGCAACATAATTAACTATGTTGAAAGATCGAGGATTTTGCAACAATAGAATATATGATTGCTGCTTTTTATATTTCGGAAATAGCTAATAGGAACAAGCTATAGCATATAGTCAACGAATTCTGCTACAATTCAACATACATATTTCTATACATATGAAATTTACAAGTATCAAATTGTAATGTTTGTCTTCTGATCCAGACAGACGGACAGGCGGACAGGGCTTAATAGACTCGTCTATTCATGCTGATCAAGAATATTTAATTTAATTAGCCAATAATTAAAACGAATAAAAAAATACATTTAGACTTTGAAAGTTTAAATGGGCTTTCGATTTTTTCGAGTTTTTGCAGTTTCTGGTTGACAGATGATAATTTTTCCTTTATCATCATGTGTAGTAGAAGACTGAAGAAAAAGATGGCGGTTATAAACAGAGAAGTGCTATTCTATTGGTTGTTGAATGCACTTGGATCTTTTGCTTGACTTTGATATGAGAGAATTCTGATACGTTCGGTTTCCGCCATTGTTATCTGTATTATTGGTCTTCCAGGTTACATTATCGTAATCTCGATTTTTATGAAAGTTTTCCCATCGATAACTAAGGTTTCGTTCCAAAAGTTTACACTTTTCCTGCTTTTCTTCTGTCAGCCATTCGACAGTTCCGTTGAAGTCGCTTAATAGGATTATTCCAACATCAATTTCTTCTAATTCTACATCTAGTTACAAGCTAAATAGGATGATCAGAACAAAGGACTCAAGAAGGTTCATGCAACACAAAGTTAGTAGAACAGCGGAGAAGAGATAAAGGTGTTTAATTTCCAGTAGGTCTACAAGATACTGATAGAGTAACCCAGTTCAATAACTCAGGCTAGTCTATATCACCATTAAGGAACTCGTACATGAAGATCATGCGAAGCATTATTCTACGATTAACAAAAAAAGGTAAGTTAAGTAAAATAAGTCTACTAGAGTACGATGGCCAATTGATATTGCTATCCCAGTTTAGACGGCGAGGCATATACAGGTATATTATTAAGGAAGGTTACTATCTCTGGAATATTTCTATTGAAAGTTATTACTCTGCATTTAGAAGTATTGAGTATTTAACAAGTTATACTCACAACAAGACTGGAAGTTGTGAAGATCACATTGCAACCGATACGGAGAGGCAATGTCTCTGAAAGTAAAACAAATCTGCACGTCAATCGAATACATTAAGACACGAGAGTGACTATGACTGAAGTAAGATCGTTTATAAATAGGGTAAAAAGCAACGGTCCTAAAGGGCTTGAAAAGCCAATATTGTTTATTTTAAAAACAAGTAGTGTGTGATCAACAGAATCAAAAGCCTTACTGAAATATGTTTGAAAGAACATCTGCTTGCCATGCATCCTTAAATCTTTCGATGGCCAAGGATGTGAATTTGATGGATATACGAACCCATGCTGAGTTAGTCAAATACAATAGCTACTCAAATGTTGCAGTTGAGCAGTAATCATCTTTTCAAAGGCTTTAGGAATAGAGGACACCTTTGAGATACCCCTATAGTTCGTTGGTTTGTATTTCCTACCAATTTTATTAAGACGTATGATATAGAATTTTTCCCAAATAGATAGAAAAGTGGATGAATTAACGGACAATAGAAATAGAAAGAAAGCCTATGCGCAAAATCTGAGTACACAGTTTTGTATCCAATTGGGGCAAGGAGAGTACACTACTTTTACTAAATCAAGCACGCTAAGAATCGAACTTTCATCAATCAAAGGATTATATATGTTGTAGACAGTCGCGATCTTGCTTCCAAATCGAACAAACGTGTCTACTCCCCAACGCACCACAGTGTTATTTACAAAGTCAAAAAAAAAAAAAAAACGAAATAGTTAATCCACAAAAGATAAGACCAACTCCGGCAAAAAAAAAAGTACAGCTACTTGCGAGCAGTTGCCTCCCACGCACATACTGCAATCGTGAGTGGAACGCTTTGAATGCCCAAAGTTTTTTCTTACAAGACACAGTAAAACAAAACATCACACAATACAAAATACGAACTAGAAAGATGGACTAACTTCGGCCGTGCCGAAGTTCGTATACCCTTGCAGATTTTCTCTATATAATTCACCAGAAGCATTATTGTAAATTAAACATACCAAATTTACAAATTCAAAATTTTGAGCTTGAGGAAAAAAATTTTTCATACAACATTTTTTTTTTGTACCGATTGTTCCTATAGCAGCTATATGATATAGCCAACCGATTCTGATAAAACTTGATTGAAGTATTAAGAAAAATTTCGTGGCATTCGGTTGAAAAACAACAGTTATTGAGGATAATCCTTATTTATGACCGATCGTTCCTATGGGAGCTATATGATATAGTCGTCCGATTCTGATCAAACTTGGTTGAAGTATCAAGATGCATATTAAACTCATAAACATCAAATTTCGTGGTATTCGGTTAAAAAACAACAGAGTTATTGAGGATAAAGCTTATTCCTGACCGATCGTTCCTATGGGAGCTATATGATATAGTCGTCCGATCGGGATGATTCCGAGATATACAATGCCTGCAGCAAAAAGGAGCCTATGCTGAAAATTTCAGCTCTGTAGCTCTTATGGTCTCGGAGGACAAGCTGTTGATCCAGACAGACGGACAGACGGACAGACGGAAATGGTCATATCGACTCGGCTATTCATGCTGATCAAGAATATATATACTTTATATAGTCGTAGATGCTT
>JAECWJ010000332.1:0-21689 GCA_018150375.1 Drosophila sturtevanti | reverse complement strand
ATTCGTACATAATCGAATTCTGTATTAATCAGCATTAAGTTTTTAATTATATAAAATGCTTCCTAATTAATTTTGTTTGCTTAATTTGTTATTCCAGGACGATTTAGTGTAGAAATTTTAAAAATCAATGAATAGAGAATTTCCTCTGTTCCTAACATATGGAAGCATAACATATATCCCTCTTCAATAGTTCATATTTGAACTTATATCTGTATATTGGACCTACATCTGAAAATCTGGAATTAGTTGTATAAAACATACATGAAATAACGTTTTCTGGCTTAATTTTTTTATTTAATGACCATTTTGTATGAAAATTTTAAAAATCAATTAATAGAGAATTTCCTCGGTTCTTTAAAATAAATTAATAGAGAATTTACTCTGCTCCTAACATATCGAAGCATAATATATTCTTCAATATATATCCGTATCGAATAAATCTGCAATAAGTTGTTGATTAACTAACTCGTACAAAACATACCTGACATAACGTTTTCTAGCCGAATTTGTCATTCTATGACCTTTTTATACACAACTTTTAAACATGAATTAATAGAAAATTTCCTCGGTTCTTTAAAATAAATTAATAGAGAATTTCCTCTGTTCCTAAGGTATGGAAGCATAACATATATCCCTTCAATAGTTCATATTCGAACTTATAGCTGTATATTGGACTACATCTTGAAATCTGGAGTTAGTTGTATAAAACATAGCTCAAATAACGTTTTCTGGCCTAATTTATTATTTAATGACCATTTTGTATGAAAATTTTAAAAATCAATTGATAGAGAATTTCCTCGGTTCTTTAAAATAAATTAATAGAGAATTTACTCTGTTCCTAACATATCGAAGCATAACATATATTCTTTCAATAGTGCATATTCAAGTGTATAGCTGAATATTCGCCTACATTATCGAATACAAATCTGCAATAAGTTGTTGATTATCTAACTTGTATAAAATATACCTGAAAATACGTTTTCTAGCCTAATTTGTTACTCCATGACCATTTCTGTTCCTAACGTATCGAAGCTCTAACATATATTCTTTAAATAGTACATATTCGAGTGTATTGCTGTATTTATTCGTACATAATCGAATCCTAATCAGCATTAAGTTTTTAATTTTAAGTTTTTAATTATATAAAATGCTTCCCAATTAATTTTGTTTGCTTAATTTGGTATTCCAACGATTTAGTGTAGAAATTTTAAAAATCAATGAATAGAGAATTTCCTCTGTTCCTAACATATGGAAGCATAACATATATCCCTTCAATAGTTCATATTCGAACTTATATCTGTATATTGGACTACATCTGAAAATCTGGAATTAGTTGTATAAAACATACATGAAAATAACGTTTTCTGGCTTAATTTTTTATTTAATGACCATTTTGTATGAAAATTTTAAAAATCAATTAATAGAGAATTTCCTCGGTTCTTTAAAATAAATTAATAGAGAATTTCCTCTGTTCCTAACATATCGAAGCATAACATATATCCCTTCAATAGTGCATATTCGAGCTGTATATTGACTACATCTGCAATAAGTTGTTGATTAACTAACTCGTACAAAACATACCTGAAATAACGTTTTCTAGCCTAATTTGTCATTCTATGACCTTTTTATACACAACTTTTAAACATGAATTAATAGAAAATTTCCTCGGTTCTTTAAAATAAATTAATAGAGAATTTCCTCTGTTCCTAACATATCGAAGCATACTTCAAAGTGCATATATGTATTGTTTGTATTATCGAATACAAATATGCAATAAGTTGTTGATTATCTAACTTGTATAAAATATACCTGAAATAACGTTTTCTAGCCTAATTTGTTACTCCATTACAATATCTGTTCATATTCGAACTTATAGCTGTATATTGGACTACATCTCGAAATCTGGAGTTAGTTGTATAAAACATAGCTCAAATAACGTTTTCTGGCCTAATTTATTATTTAATGACCATTTTGTATGAAAATTTTAAAAATCAATTAATAGAGAATTTCCTCGGTTCTTTAAAATAAATTAATAGAGAATTTACTCTGTTCCTAACATATCGAAGCATAACATATATTCTTTCAATAGTGCATATTCAAGTGTATAGCTGAATATTCGCCTAAATTATCGAATACAAATATGCAATAAGTTGTTGATTATCTAACTTGTATAAAATATACCTGAAATTACGTTTTCTAGCCTAATTTGTTACTCCATGACCATTTCTGTTCCTAACGTATCGAAGCCTAACATATATTCTTTAAATGGTACATATTCGAGTGTATTGCTGTATTTATTCGTACATAATCGAATCCTAATCAGCATTAAGTTTTTAATTATATAAAATGCTTCCAATTATAAATTAATTTTGTTTGCTTAATTTGGTATTCCAGGACGATTTAGTGTAGAAATTTTAAAAATCAATGAATAGAGAATTTCCTCTGTTCCTAACATATGGAAGCATAACATATATCCCTTCAATAGTTCATATTCGAACTTATATCTGTATATTGGACTACATCTGAAAATCTGGAATTAGTTGTATAAAACATACGAAATAACGTTTTCTGGCTTATTTTTTATTTAATGACCATTTTGTATGAAAATTTTAAAAATCAATTAATAGAGAATTTCCTCGGTTCTTTAAAAAAAATTAATAGAGAATTTACTCTGCTCCTAACATATCGAAGCATCACATATATTCTTTCAATATTACATATCCGTCGTAATCTGCAATAAGTTGTTGATTAACTAACTCGTACAAAACATACCTGACATAACGTTTTCTAGCCTAATTTGTCATTCTATGACCTTTTTATACACACCTTTTAAACATGAATTAATAGAAAATTTCCTCGGTTCTTTAAAATAAATTAATAGAGAATTTCCTCTGTTCCTAACGTATGGAAGCATAACATATATCCCTTCAATAGTTCATATTCGAACTTATAGCTGTATATTGGACTACATCTTGAAATCTGGAGTTAGTTGTATAAAACATAGCTCAAATAACGTTTTCTGGCCTAATTTGTTATTTAATGACCATTTTGTATGCAAATTTTAAAAATCAATTAATAGAGAATTTCCTCGGTTCTTTAAAATAAATTAATAGAGAATTTACTCTGTTCCTAACATATCGAAGCATAACATATATTCCTTCAATAGTGCATATTCAAGCTGTATAGAATATTGGCCTACATTATCGAATACAAATCTGCAATAAGTTGTTGATTATCTAACTTATGAAACATACCTGAAATAATGTTTTCTAGCCTAACTTGTCATTCCATGACCCCTTTTGTACACAACTTTTAAACAATGAATTAATACAGAATTTCCTCGGTTCCTAACATATCGAAGCATAACATATATTCTTTAAATAGTACATAGTACATTATTGGTGTATTGCTGTATTTATTTGTACATTATCGAATCTTAATTCGCATTAAGTTTTTAATTATTTAAAACGTTTCCAAAATACTGATTTCCTTTTTAAATTTATTATTCAACGACCATTTTGTATACTAATCTCAAAATAAATTAATAGAGAATTTCCTATGCTCCCAACATATGGATGCATAGCATATATTCCTTTAATAGTGCATATTCGAGTGTTTAGCTGTATATTGGCTACATTATTGAATCTTAATCTGCAATAAGTTGTTGATTATCTAACTCGTATAAAACATACCTGAAATAACGTTTTCTAGCCTATTTTGTATTTCTATGACCTTTTGTATACAACTTTTAAACATGAATTATTAGAGAATTTCCTCGGTTCTTTAAAATAAATTAATACAGAATTTCGCCTGTTCCTAACATATCGAAACATAACGTTAAAAATTAAATTATTTTGGTTGGTTAATTTGTTATTCCATGACGATTTAGTGCATAAATTTTTAAAAAATCAATGAATAGAGAATTTCCTCTGTTCCTAACGTATGGAACCATAACATATATCCCTTCAATAGTTCATATTCGAACTTATAGCTGTATATTGGACTACATCTTGAAATCTGGAGTTAGTTGTATAAAACATAGCTCAAATAACGTTTTCTGGCCTAATTTGTTATTTAATGACCATTTTGTATGCAAATTTTAAAAATCAATTAATAGAGAATTTCCTCGGTTCTTTAAAATAAATTAATAAAGAACTACGTATGGAAGCATAACATATATCCCTTCAATAGTTCATATTCAAACTGTATATTGGACTACATCTTGAAATCTGGAGTTAGTTGTATAAAACATACCTGAAATAACGTTTTCTAGCCTAACTTGTCATTCATGACCTTTTTGTAAACTAAAATTTAAACATCAATTAATAGAGAATTTCCTCGGTTCTTTAAAATAAATTAATAGAGAATTTCCTCTGTTCCTAACATATCGAAGCATAACATATATTCTTTCAATAGTGCATATTCAAGTGTATAGCTGAATATTCGCCTACATTATCGAATACAAATATGCAATAAGTTGTTGATTATCTAACTTGTATAAAATATACCTGAAAATACGTTTTCTAGCCTAATTTGTTACTCCATGACCATTTCTGTTCCTAACGTATCGAAGCCTAACATATATTCTTTAAATAGTACATATTCGAGTGTATTGCTGTATTTATTCGTACATAATCGAATCCTAATCAGCATTAAGTTTTTAATTATATAAAATGCTTCCAAGTTTTTAATTATATAAAATGCTTCCAAATTAATTTTGTTTGCTTAATTTGGTATTCCAGGACGATTTAGTGTAGAAATTTTAAAAAATCAATGAATAGAGAATTTCCTCTGTTCCTAACATATGGAAGCATAACATATATCCCTTCAATAGTTCATATTCGAACTTATATCTGTATATTGGACTACATCTGAAAATCTGGAATTAGTTGTATAAAACATACCTGAAATAACGTTTTCTGGCTTAATTTTTTATTTAATGACCATTTTGTATGAAAATTTTAAAAATCAATTAATAGAGAATTTCCTCGGTTCTTTAAAATAAATTAATAGAGAATTTACTCTGCTCCTAACATATCGAAGCATCACATATATTCTTTCAATATTACATATCCGTCGTAATCTGCAATAAGTTGTTGATTAACTAACTCGTACAAAACATACCTGACATAACGTTTTCTAGCCTAATTTGTCATTCTATGACCTTTTTATACACACCTTTTAAACATGAATTAATAGAAAATTTCCTCGGTTCTTTAAAATAAATTAATAGAGAATTTCCTCTGTTCCTAACGTATGGAAGCATAACATATATCCCTTCAATAGTTCATATTCGAACTTATAGCTGTATATTGGACTACATCTTGAAATCTGGAGTTAGTTGTATAAAACATAGCTCAAATAACGTTTTCTGGCCTAATTTGTTATTTAATGACCATTTTGTATGCAAATTTTAAAAATCAATTGATAGAGCATTTCCTCGGTTCTTTAAAATAAATTAATAGAGAATTTACTCTGTTCCTAACATATCGAAGCATAACATATATTCTTTCAATAGTGCATATTCAAGTGTATAGCTGAATATTCGCCTACATTATCGAATACAAATCTGCAATAAGTTGTTGATTATCTAACTTGTATGAAACATACCTGAAATAATGTTTTCAAGCCTAATTTGTCATTCCATGACCTTTTTGTACAGAATTTCCTAAACATAAAAATCGAAGCATAACATACATTCTTTCAATAGTACATTATTGAGTGTATTGCTGTATTTATTTGTACATTATCGAATCTTAATCTGCATTAAGTTTTTAATTATTTAAAACGTTACCAAAATACTGATTCTTTGTTAATTATTATTCAATACCATTTTGTATACTAATCTCATTAAGTTTTTAATTATTTAAAACGCTTCCAAAATACTGATTTCTTTGTTAATTTATTATTCAATGACCATTTTGTATACTAATCTCAAAATAAATTAATAGAGAATTTCCTATGCTCCCAACATATGGATGCATAGCATATATTCCTTTAATAGTGCATATTCGAGTGTTTAGCTGTATATTGGCTACATTATTGAATCTTAATCTGCAATAAGTTCTTGATTATCTAACTCGTACAAAACATACCTGAAATAACGTTTTCTAGCCTAATTTGTCATTCTATGACCTTTTTATACACACCTTTTAAACATGAATTAATAGAAAATTTCCTCGGTTCTTTAAAATAAATTAATAGAGAATTTCCTCTGTTCCTAACGTATGGAAGCATAACATATATCCCTTCAATAGTCATATTCGAACTTATAGCTGTATATTGACTACATATTGAAATCTGGAGTTAGTTGTATAAAACAAACTCAAATAACGTTTTCTGGCCTATTTGTTATTTAATGACCATTTTGTATGCAAATTTTTAAAAATCAATTAATAGAGAATTTCCTCGGTTCTTTAAAATAAATTAATAGAGAATTTCCTCTGTTCCTAACGTATGGAAGCATAACATATATCCCTTCAATAGTTCATATTCGAACTTATAGCTGTATATTGGACTACATCTTGAAATCTGGAGTTAGTTGTATAAAACAAAGCTCAAATAACGTTTTCTGGCCTCATTTGTTATTTAATGACCATTTTGTATGCAAATTTTAAAAATCAATTAATAGAGAATTTCCTCGGTTCTTTAAAATAAATTAATAGAGAATTTCCTCTGTTCCTAACGTATGGAAGCATAACATATATCCCTTCAATAGTTCATATTCGAACTGTATATTGGACTACATCTTGAAATCTGGAGTTAGTTGTATGAAACATACCTGAAATAATGTTTTGTAGCCTAACTTGTCATTCCATGACCTTTTTGTACACAACTTTTAAACATGAATTAATAGAGAATTTCTCGGTTCTTTAAAATAAATTAATAGAGAATTTCCTCTGTTCCTAACATATCGAAGCGTAACATATATTCTTTCAATAGTGCATATTCAAGTGTATAGCTGAATATTCGCCTACATTATCGAATACAAATATGCAATAAGTTGTTGATTATCTAACTTGTATAAAATATACCTGAAAATACGTTTTCTAGCCTAATTTGTTACTCCATGAACATTTCTGTTCCTAACGTATAAGCCAATAATTCTTTAAATATATAATATAATATTCTTTAACATATATCCCTTCAATAGTTCATATTCGAACTTATAGCTGTATATTGGACTACATCTTGAAATCTGGAGTTAGTTGTATAAAACAAAGCTCAAATAACGTTTTCTGGCCTAATTTGTTATTTAATGACCATTTTGTATGCAAATTTTAAAAATCAATTAATAGAGAATTTCCTCGGTTCTTTAAAATAAATTAATAGAGAATTTCCTCTGTTCCTAACGTATGGAAGCATAACATATATCCCTTCAATAGTTCATATTCGAACTGTATATTGGACTACATCTTGAAATCTGGAGTTAGTTGTATGAAACATACCTGAAATAATGTTTTGTAGCCTAACTTGTCATTCCATGACCTTTTTGTACACAACTTTTAAACATGAATTAATAGAGAATTTCCTCGGTTCTTTAAAATAAATTAATAGAGAATTTCCTCTGTTCCTAACATATCGAAGCATAACATATATTCTTTCAATAGTGCATATTCAAGTGTATAGCTGAATATTCGCCTACATTATCGAATACAAATATGCAATAAGTTGTTGATTATCTAACTTGTATAAAATATACCTGAAAATACGTTTTCTAGCCTAATTTGTTACTCCATGACCATTTCTGTTCCTAACGTATCGAAGCCTAACATATATTCTTTAAATAGTACATATTCGAGTGTATTGCTGTATTTATTCGTACATAATCGAATCCTAATCAGCATTAAGTTTTTAATTATATAAAATGCTTCCAAGTTTTTAATTATATAAAATGCTTCCAAATTAATTTTGTTTGCTTAATTTGGTATTCCAGGACGATTTAGTGTAGAAATTTTAAAAATCAATGAATAGAGAATTTCCTCTGTTCCTAACATATGGAAGCATAACATATATCCCTTCAATAGTTCATATTCGAACTTATAGCTGCTATATTGGACTACATCTGAAAATCTGGAATTAGTTGTATAAACCATACCTGAAAAAACGTTTTCTGGTCTAATTTGTTATTTAATGACCATTTTGTATGAAAATTTTAAAAATCAATTAATAGAGAATTTCCTCGGTTCTTTAAAATAAATTAATAGAGAATTTACTCTGTTCCTAACATATCGAAGCATCACATATATTCTTTCAATATTACATATCCGTCGTAATCTGCAATAAGTTGTTGATTAACTAACTCGTACAAAACATACCTGACATAACGTTTTCTAGCCTAATTTGTCATTCTATGACCTTTTTATACACACCTTTTAAACATGAATTAATAGAAAATTTCCTCGGTTCTTTAAAATAAATTAATAGAGAATTTCCTCTGTTCCTAACGTATGGAAGCATAACATATATCCCTTCAATAGTTCATATTCGAACTTATAGCTGTATATTGGACTACATCTTGAAATCTGGAGTTAGTTGTATAAAACATAGCTCAAATAACGTTTTCTGGCCTAATTTGTTATTTAATGACCATTTTGTATGCAAATTTTAAAAATCAATTGATAGAGCATTTCCTCGGTTCTTTAAAATAAATTAATAGTGAATATACTCTGTTCCTAACATATCGAAGCATAACATATATTCTTTCAATAGTGCATATTCAAGTGTATAGCTGAATATTCGCCTACATTATCGAATACAAATCTGCAATAAGTTGTTGATTATCTAACTTGTATGAAACATACCTGAAATAATGTTTTCAAGCCTAACTTGTCATTCCATGACCTTTTTGTACACAACTTTTAAACATGAATTAATACAGAATTTCCTCAGTTCCTAACATATCGAAGCATAACATACATTCTTTCAATAGTACATTATTGAGTGTATTGCTGTATTTATTTGTACATTATCGAATCTTAATCTGCATTAAGTTTTTAATTATTTAAAACGTTACCAAAATACTGATTTCTTTGTTAATTTATTATTCAATGACCATTTTGTATACTAATCCAAAGTTTTTAATTATTTAAAACGCTTCCAAAATACTGATTTCTTTGTTAATTTATTATTCAATGACCATTTTGTATACTAATCTCAAAATAAATTAATAGAGAATTTCCTATGCTCCCAACATATGGATGCATAGCATATATTCCTTTAATAGTGCATATTCGAGTGTTTAGCTGTATATTGGCTACATTATTGAATCTTAATCTGCAATAAGTTGTTGATTATCTAACTCGTACAAAACATACCTGAAATAACGTTTTCTAGCCTAATTTGTATTTGTGGACCTTTTTTACACACTTTTAAACATGAATTAATAGAGTCCACACACCTAAACAAATATAAAAATTTCCTCGGTTCTTTAAAATAAATTAATAGAGAATTTCCTCTGTTCCTAACGTATGGAAGCATAACATATATCCCTTCAATAGTTCATATTCGAACTTATAGCTGTATATTGGACTACATATTGAAATCTGGAGTTAGTTGTATAAAACAAAGCTCAAATAACGTTTTCTGGCCTAATTTGTTATTTCATGACCATTTTGTATGCAAATTTTAAAAATCAATTAATAGAGAATTTCCTCGGTTCTTTAAAATAAATTAATAGAGAATTTCCTCTGTTCCTAACGTATGGAAGCATAACATATATCCCTTCAATAGTTCATATTCGAACTTATAGCTGTATATTGGACTACATCTTGAAATCTGGAGTTAGTTGTATAAAACAAAGCTCAAATAACGTTTTCTGGCCTCATTTGTTATTTAATGACCATTTTGTATGCAAATTTTAAAAATCAATTAATAGAGAATTTCCTCGGTTCTTTAAAATAAATTAATAGAGAATTTCCTCTGTTCCTAACGTATGGAAGCATAACATATATCCCTTCAATAGTTCATATTCGAACTGTATATTGGACTACATCTTGAAATCTGGAGTTAGTTGTATAAAACATACCTGAAATAATGTTTTCTAGCCTAACTTGTCATTCCATGACCTTTTTGTACACAACTTTTAAACATGAATTAATAGAGAATTTCCTCGGTTCTTTAAAATAAATTAATAGAGAATTTCCTCTGTTCCTAACATATCGAAGCATAACATATATTCTTTCAATAGTGCATATTCAAGTGTATAGCTGAATATTCGCCTACATTATCGAATACAAATATGCAATAAGTTGTTGATTATCTAACTTGTATAAAATATACCTGAAAATACGTTTTCTAGCCTAATTTGTTACTCCATGACCATTTCTGTTCCTAACGTATCGAAGCCTAACATATATTCTTTAAATATATAATATATATATTCTTTAACATATATCCCTTCAATAGTTCATATTCGAACTTATAGCTGTATATTGGACTACATCTTGAAATCTGGAGTTAGTTGTATAAAACAAAGCTCAAATAACGTTTTCTGGCCTCATTTGTTATTTAATGACCATTTTGTATGCAAATTTTAAAAATCAATTAATAGAGAATTTCCTCGGTTCTTTAAAATAAATTAATAGAGAATTTCCTCTGTTCCTAACGTATGGAAGCATAACATATATCCCTTCAATAGTTCATATTCGAACTTATACTGTATATTGGACTACATCTTGAAATCTGGAGTTAGTTGTATAAAACATACCTGAAATAACGTTTTCTGGCCTAATTTGTTATTTAATGACCTTTTTGTACGAAAATTTTAAAAATGAATTAATAGAGAATTTCCTCGGTTCTTTAAAATAAATTAATAGAGAATTTCCTCTGTTCCTAACATATCGAAGCATAACATATATTCTTTCAATAGTGCATATTCAAGTGTATAGCTGAATATTCGCCTACATTATCGAATACAAATATGCAATAAGTTGTTGATTATCTAACTTGTATAAAATATACCTGAAAATACGTTTTCTAGCCTAATTTGTTACTCCATGACCATTTCTGTTCCTAACGTATCGAAGCCTAACATATATTCTTTAAATAGTACATATTCGAGTGTATTGCTGTATTTATTCGTACATAATCGAATCCTAATCAGCATTAAGTTTTTAATTATATAAAATGCTTCCAAGTTTTTAATTATATAAAATGCTTCCAAATTAATTTTGTTTGCTTAATTTGGTATTCCAGGACGATTTAGTGTAGAAATTTTAAAAATCAATGAATAGAGAATTTCCTCTGTTCCTAACATATGGAAGCATAACATATATCCCTTCAATAGTTCATATTCGAACTTATATCTGTATATTGGACTACATCTGAAAATCTGGAATTAGTTGTATAAAACATACATGAAATAACGTTTTCTGGCTTAATTTTTTATTTAATGACCATTTTGTATGAAAATTTTAAAAATCAATTAATAGAGAATTTCCTCGGTTCTTTAAAATAAATTAATAGAGAATTTACTCTGCTCCTAACATATCGAAGCATCACATATATTCTTTCAATATTACATATCCGTCGTAATCTGCAATAAGTTGTTGATTAACTAACTCGTACAAAACATACCTGACATAACGTTTTCTAGCCTAATTTGTCATTCTATGACCTTTTTATACACACCTTTTAAACATGAATTAATAGAAAATTTCCTCGGTTCTTTAAAATAAATTAATAGAGAATTTCCTCTGTTCCTAACGTATGGAAGCATAACATATATCCCTTCAATAGTTCATATTCGAACTTATAGCTGTATATTGGACTACATCTTGAAATCTGGAGTTAGTTGTATAAAACATAGCTCAAATAACGTTTTCTGGCCTAATTTGTTATTTAATGACCATTTTGTATGCAAATTTTAAAAATCAATTAATAGAGAATTTCCTCTTCTTTAAAATAAATTAATAGAGAATTTCCTCTGTTCCTAACGTATGGAACATAACATATATCCCTTCAATAGTTCATATTCGAACTGTATATTGGACTACATCTTGAAATCTGGAGTTAGTTGTATAAAACATACCTGAAATAATGTTTTTAGCCTAACTTGTCATTCCATGACCTTTTTGTATGAAAATTTTAAACATCAATTAATAGAGAATTTCCTCGGTTCTTTAAAATAAATTAATAGAGAATTTCCTCTGTTCCTAACATATCGAAGCATAACATATATTCTTTCAATAGTGCATATTCAAGTGTATAGCTGAATATTCGCCTACATTATCGAATACAAATATGCAATAAGTTGTTGATTATCTAACTTGTATAAAATATACCTGAAAATACGTTTTCTAGCCTAATTTGTTACTCCATGACCATTTCTGTTCCTAACGTATCGAAGCCTAACATATATTCTTTAAATAGTACATATTCGAGTGTATTGCTGTATTTATTCGTACATAATCGAATCCTAATCAGCATTAAGTTTTTAATTATATAAAATGCTTCCAAGTTTTAATTATAAAAATGCTTCCAAATTAATTTTGTTTGCTTAATTTGGTATTCCAGGACGATTTAGTGTAGAAATTTTAAAAATCAATGAATAGAGAATTTCCTCTGTTCCTAACATATGGAAGCATAACATATATCCCTTCAATAGTTCATATTCGAACTTATATCTGTATATTGGACTACATCTGAAAATCTGGAATTAGTTGTATAAAACATACATGAAATAACGTTTTCTGGCTTAATTTTTTATTTAATGACCATTTTGTATGAAAATTTTAAAAATCAATTAATAGAGAATTTCCTCGGTTCTTTAAAATAAATTAATAGAGAATTTACTCTGCTCCTAACATATCGAAGCATCACATATATTCTTTCAATATTACATATCCGTCGTAATCTGCAATAAGTTGTTGATTAACTAACTCGTACAAAACATACCTGACATAACGTTTTCTAGCCTAATTTGTCATTCTATGACCTTTTTATACACACCTTTTAAACATGAATTAATAGAAAATTTCCTCGGTTCTTTAAAATAAATTAATAGAGAATTTCCTCTGTTCCTAACGTATGGAAGCATAACATATATCCCTTCAATAGTTCATATTCGAACTTATAGCTGTATATTGGACTACATCTTGAAATCTGGAGTTAGTTGTATAAAACATAGCTCAAATAACGTTTTCTGGCCTCATTTGTTATTTAATGACCATTTTGTATGCAAATTTTAAAAATCAATTAATAGAGAATTTCTTCTTTATTCTTTCAAATAAATTAATAGAGAATTTCCTCTGTTCCTAACGTATGGAAGCATAACATATATCCCTTCAATAGTTCATATTCGAACTGTATATTGGACTACATCTTGAAATCTGGAGTTAGTTGTATGAAACATACCTGAAATAATGTTTTGTAGCCTAACTTGTCATTCCATGACCTTTTTGTACACAACTTTTAAACATGAATTAATAGAGAATTTCCTCGGTTCTTTAAAATAAATTAATAGAGAATTTCCTCTGTTCCTAACATATCGAAGCATAACATATATTCTTTCAATAGTGCATATTCAAGTGTATAGCTGAATATTCGCCTACATTATCGAATACAAATATGCAATAAGTTGTTGATTATCTAACTTGTATAAAATATACCTGAAAATACGTTTTCTAGCCTAATTTGTTACTCCATGACCATTTCTGTTCCTAACGTATCGAAGCCTAACATATATTCTTTAAATAGTACATATTCGAGTGTATTGCTGTATTTATTCGTACATAATCGAATCCTAATCAGCATTAAGTTTTTAATTATATAAAATGCTTCCAAGTTTTTAATTATATAAAATGCTTCCAAATTAATTTTGTTTGCTTAATTTGGTATTCCAGGACGATTTAGTGTAGAAATTTTAAAAATCAATGAATAGAGAATTTCCTCTGTTCCTAACATATGGAAGCATAACATATATCCCTTCAATAGTTCATATTCGAACTTTTATCTGTATATTGGACTACATCTGAAAATCTGGAATTAGTTGTATAAAACATACATGAAATAACGTTTTCTGGCTTAATTTTTTATTTAATGACCATTTTGTATGAAAATTTTAAAAATCAATTAATAGAGAATTTCCTCGGTTCTTTAAAATAAATTAATAGAGAATTTACTCTGTTCCTAACATATCGAAGCATAACATATATTTTTTCAATAGTGAATTTTCGAGTGTATTGCTGTATTTAATCAGCATTAAGTTTTTAATTATATAAAATGCTTCAAATTAATTTCTGGTTGGTTAATTTGTTATTCCATGACGATTTAGTGCACAAATTTTAAAAAAATCAATGAATAGAGAATTTGCTCTGTTCCTAAGTAACCTAAAAAAAATAACGTTTTCTGGCTTAATTTGTTATTTAATGACCATTTTGTATGCAAATTTTAAAAATCAATTAATAGAGAATTTCCTCAATTCTTTAAAATATATTAATAGAGAATTTACTCTGTTCCTAACATATCGAAGCATAACATATATTCTTTCAATAGTGCATATCCGAGTGTATAGCTGAATATTCGCCTATATTATCGAATACAAATCTGCAATAAGTTGTTGATTATCTAACTTGTATAAAACATACCTGAAATTACGTTTTCTAGCCTAATTTGTAATTCTATGACCTTTTTATACACACCTTTTAAACATGAATTAATAGAAAATTTCCTCGGTTCTTTAAAATAAATTAATAGAGAATTTCCTCTGTTCCTAACGTATGGAAGCATAACATATATCCCTTCAATAGTTCATATTCGAACTTATAGCTGTATATTCGACTACATCTTGAAATCTGGAGTTAGTTGTATAAAACATAGCTCAAATAACGTTTTCTGGCCTAATTTTTTTTATTATGACCATTTTGTATGCAAATTTTAAAAATCAATTAATAGAGAATTTCCTCGGTTCTTTAAAATAAATTAATACAGAATTTACTCTGTTCCTAACGTATGGAAGCATAACATATATCCCTTCAATAGTTCATATTCGAACTTATAACTGTATATTGAACTACATCTGGAAATCTGGAGTTAGTTGTATAAAACATACCTGAAATAACGTTTTCTGGCCTAATTTGTTATTTAATGACCATTTTGTATGCAAATTTTAAAAATCAATTAATAGAGAGTTTCTGTTTTTTAAAATAAATTAATAGAGAATTTCCTCTGTTCCTAACGTATGGAAGCATAACATATATCCCTTCAATAGTTCATATTCGAACTTATAGCTGTATATTGGAATACATCTTGAAATCTGGAGTTAGTTGTATAAAACATAGCTCAAATAACGTTTTCTGGCCTAATTTGTTATTTAATGACCATTTTGTATGCAAATTTTAAAAATCAATTGATAGAGAAATTAATCGGTTCTTTAAAATAAATTAATAGAGAATTTACTCTGTTCCTAACATATCGAAGCATAACATATATTCTTTCAATAGTGCATATCCGAGTGTATAGCTGAATTATTCGCCTACATTATCGAATACAAATCTGCCATAAGTTGTTGATTATCTAACTTGTATAAAACATACCTGAAATTACGTTTTCTAGCCTAATTTGTCATTCCATGACCTTTTTATACACAACTTTTAAACATGAATTGATAGAGAATTTTCTCGGTTCTTTAAAATAAATTAATAGAGAATTTCCTCTGTTCCAAACGTATGGAAGCATAACATATATCCCTTCAATAGTTCATATTCGAACTTATAGCTGTATATTCGACTACATCTTGAAATCTGGAGTTAGTTGTATAAAACATAGCTCAAATAACGTTTTCTGGCCTAATTTGTTATTTAATGACTATTTTGTATGCAAATTTTAAAATCAATTAATAGAGAATTTCCTCGGTTCTTTAAAATAAATTAATAGAGAATTTACTCTGTTCCTAACACATCGAAGCATAACATATATTCTTTCAATAGTGAATTTTCGGAGTGTATTGCTGTATTTAATCGTACATTATCGAATCCTAAAGCATTAAGTTTTTAATTATATAAAATGCTTCCCAAATTAATTTTGTTGGTTAATTTGTTATTCCATGATGCTTTAGTGCACAAATTTAAAAAAAAATCAATGAATAGAGAATTTCCTCTGTTCCTAACGTATGGAAGCATAACATGTATCCCTTCAATAGTTCATATTTGAACTTATAGCTGTATATTGGACTACATCTGGAAATCTGGAATTAGTTGTATAAAAGAAACCTAAAAATAACGTTTTCTGGCCTAATTTGTTATTTACTGACCATTTTGTATGCAAATTTTAAAAATCAATTTATAGAGAATTTCATCGGTTCTTTAAAATAAATTAATAGAGAATTTCCTCTGTTCCTAACGTATGGAAGCATAACATATATTCTTTCAATAGTGCATATTCAAGTGTATAGCTGAATATTCGCCTACATTATCGAATACAAATCTGCAATAAGTTATTGATTATCTAACTTGTAAGAAACATACCTGAAATAATGTTTTCTAGCCTAACTTGTCATTCCATGACCTTTTTGTACACAACTTTTAAACATGAATTAATAGAGAATTTCCTCTGTTCCTAACATATCGAAGCATAACATATATTCTTTCAATAGTGAATTTTTTGGTGTATTGCTGTATTTATTCGTACAGTTTCATGAAACCTATACAGCTTTAAGTTTTTAATTATATAAAATGCTTCCAAATTAGTATTGTTTGGTTATATATTGGACTACATCTAAAAATCGGGAGTTAGTTGTATAAAACATACTTGAAATAACGTTTTCTACGCTAATTTGTTATTTAATGACCATTTTGTATGCAAATTTTAAAATCAATTAATAGAGAATTTCCTCGGTTCTTTAAAATAAATTAATAGAGAATTTTCCTTATCCTTTATCCTTATCCTTATCTTTATACTTATCCTTATCCTTGAATCCTTATCCTTATCCTTATCCTTATCCTTATCCTTAATCTTATCCTTATCCTTATCCTTATCATACTTATTCCTTATCTTTATCCTTATCTTTATCCTTATCCTTATCTTTATCCTTTATCTTATATATATCTCTTATCCTTATCCTTATCCTTATCCTTTTCCTTATCCTTATCCTTATCCTTATCCTTATCCTTATCCTTTTCCTTATCCTTATCCTTATCCTTATCCTTATCCTTATCCTTATCCTTCCTTATCCTTATCCTTATCCTTATCCTATCCTTATCCTTATCCTTATCCTTATCCTTATCCTTATCCTTATCCTTATCCTTATCCTTATCCTTATCCTTATCCTTATCCTTATCCTTATCCTTATCCTTATCCTTATCCTTATCCCTATCCTTATCCTTATCCTTATCCTTATCCTTATCCTTATCCTTATCCTTATCCTTATCCTTATCCTTATCCTTATCCTTATCCTTATCCTTATCCTTATCCTTATCCTTATCCTTATCCTTATCCTTATCCTTATCCTTATCCTTATCCTTATCCTTATCCTTATCCTTATCCTTATCCTTATCCTTATCCTTATCCTTATCCTTATCCTTATCCTTATCCTCCTTATCCTTATCCTTATCCTTATCCTTATCCTTATCCTTATCCTTATCCTTATCCTTTATCCTTATCCTTATCCTTATCCTTATCCTTATCCTTATCCTTATCCTTATCCTTATCCTTATCCTTATCCTTATCCTTATCCTTATCCTTATCTTATCCTTATCCTTATCCTTATCCTTATCCTTATCCTTATCCTTATCCTTATCCTTATCCTTACCTTATCCTTATCCTTATCCTTATCCTTATCCTTATCCTTATCCTTATCCTTATCCTTATCCCTTATCCTTATCCTTATCCCTTATCCTTATCCTTATCCTTATCCTTATCCTTATCCTTATCCTTATCCTTATCCTTATCTATCCTTATCCTTATCCTTATCCTTATCCTTATCCTTATCCTTACCTTATCCTTATCCTTATCCTTATTATCCTTATCCTTATCCTTATCTTTATCCTTATCCTTATCCTTATCCTTATCTTTATCCTTATCTTATCCTTATCCTTATCCTTATCCTTATCCTTATCCTTATCCTTACCTTATCCTTATCCTTATCCTTATCCTTTATCCTTATCCTTATCCTTATCCTTATCCTTATCCTTATCCTTATCCTTATCCTTATCCTTATCCTTATCCTTATCCTTATCCTTATCCTTATCCTTATCCTTATCCTTATCCTTATCCTTATCCTTTATCCTTATCCTTATCCTTATCCTTATCCTTATCCTTATCCTTATCCTTATCCTTATCCTTATCCTTATCCTTATCCTCCTTATCCTTATCCTTATCCTTATCCTTATCCTTATCCTTATCCTTATCCTTATCTTATCCTTATCCTTATCCTTATCCTTATCCTTATCCTTATCCTTATCCTTATCCTTATCCTTATCCTTATCCTTATCCTTATCCTTATCTTATTATCCTTATCCTTATCCTTATCCTTATCCTTATCCTTATCCTTATCCTTATCCTCCTTATCCTTATCCTTATCTTTATCCTTATCCTTATCCTTATCCTTATCCTTATCTCTTATCCTTATCCTTATCCTTATCCTTATCCTTATCCTTATCCTTATCCTTATCCTTATCCTTATCCTTATCCTTATCCTTATCCTTATCTTTATCCTTATCCTTATCCTTTATCCTTATCCTTATCCTTATCCTTATCCTTATCCTTATCCTTATCCTTATCCTTATCCTTATCCTTATCCTTATCCTTATCTTATCCTTATCTTTATCCTTATCCTTATCCTTATCTATCCTCCTTATCCTTATCTTTATCCTCTATTATCTCTTATCCTTTATCCTTATCCTTATCCTTATCCTTATCCTTATCCTTATCCTTATCCTTATCCTTTTATCCTTATCCTTATCCTTATCCTTATCTTTATCTTTATCTTTATCCTTATCCTTATCCTTTATCCTTATCCTTATCTATCCTTATCCTTATCTTATCCTTATCTTTATCCTTATCTTTATCCTTATCCTTATCTTTATCCTTATCTTTATCCTTATCTTTATCCTTATCCTTATCCTTATCTTTATCCTTATCCTTATCCTTATCCTTATCCTTATCCTTATCTTATCCTTATCCTTATCCTTATCTCTTATCCTTATCCTTATCCTTATCTTTATCCTTATCCTTATCCTTATCCTTTATCCTTATCCTTATCTTTATCTTTATCCTTATCCTTATCCTTATCTTTATCCTTATCCTTATCCTTATCCTTATCCTTATCCTTATCCTTATCCTTATCTTTATCCTTATCCTTATCCTTATCTTTATCCTTATCCTTATCCTTATCTTTATCCTTATCTTATCCTTATCCTTATCCTTATCTTTATCCTTATCCTTCCTTATCCTTATCTTTATCCTTATCTTTATCCTTATCCTTATCCTTATCTTTATCCTTATCCTTATCCTTATCCTTATCCTTATCCTCCTTATCCTTATCCTTTATCCTTATCCTTATCCTTATCCTATCCTTATCCTTATTATCCTTATCCTTATCTTTATCCTTTATCCTTATCCTTATCCTTATCCTTATCCTTATCCTTATCTCTTTATCCTTATCCTTATCCTTATCCTTATCCTTATCCCTTATCTTTATCCTTATCTTTATCCCTTATCCTTATCCTTATCCTTATCCTTATCCTTATCCTTATCTTTATCCTTATCCTTATCCTTATCCTTATCTTATCCTTATCCTTTTATCCTTATCCTTATCCTTATCCTTATCCTTATCCTTATCCTTATCCTTATCCTTATCCTTATCCTTATCCTTATCCTTATCCTTATCCTTATCCTTATCCTTATCCTTATCCTTATCCTTATCCTTATCCTTATCCTTATCCTTATCTTTATCCTTATCCTTATCTTTCCTTATCCTTATCCTTATCCTTATCCTTATCTTTATCCTTATCCTTATCCTTATCCTTATCCTTATCCTTATCCTTATCCTTATCCTTATCTTTATCCTTATCCTTATCCTTATCTTTCTTATCTTATCCTTATCCTTATCTTATCCTTATCCTTATCCTTATCCTTATCCTTATCCTTATCCTTATCCTTATCCTTATCCTTATCCTCTTATCCTTATCCTTATCCTTATCTTTATCCTTTATCCTTATCCTTTATCCTTATCCTTATCCTTATCTTTATCCTTATCTTTATCCTTATCTTTATCCTTATTTTTATCCTTATCTTCCTTATCCTTATCCTTATCCTTATCCTTATCCTTATCCTTATCCTTATCCTTATCCTTATCCTTATCCTTATCCTTATCCTTATCCTTATCCTTATCCTTATCCTTATCCTTATCCTTATCTTATCCTTATCCTTATCCTTATCCTTATCTATCCTTATCCTTATCCTTATCCTTATCCTTATCCTTATCCTTATCCTTATCCTTATCCTTATCCTTATCCTTATCCTTATCCTTATCCTTATCCTTATCCTTATCCTTATCCTTATCCTTATCCTTATCCTTATCCTTATCCTTATCCTTATCCTTATCCTTATCCTTATCTTTATCCTTATCCTTATCCTATTATCCTTATCCTTATCCTTATCCTTATCCTTATCCTTATCCTTATCCTTATCCTTATCCTTATCCTTATCCTTATCCTTATCCTTATCCTTATCCTTATCCTTATCCTTATCCTTATCCTTATCCTTATCCTTATCCTTATCCTTATCCTTATCCTTATCTTTATCCTTACCTTATCCTTATCCTTATCCTTATCCTTATCCTTATCCTATCCTTATCCTTATCCTTATCCTTATCCTTATCCTTATCCTTATCCCCTTATCCTTATCCTTATCCTTATCCTTATCCTTATCCTTATCCTTATCCTTATCCTTATCCTTATCCTTATCCTTATCCTTATCCTTATCCTTATCCTTATCCTTATCCTTATCCTTATCCTTATCCTTATCCTTATCCTTATCCTTACTTCCTTATCCTTTATCCTTATCCTTATCCTTATCCTTATCCTTATCCTTATCCTTATCCTTATCCTTATCCTTATCCTTATCCTTATCCCTTATCCTTATCCTTATCCTTATCCTTATCCTTATCCTTATCCTTTTATCCTTTTATCCTTATCCTTATCCTTATCCTTTATCCTTATCCTTATCCTTATCCTTATCCTTACCTTATCCTCCTTATCCTTATCCTTATCCTTATCCTTATCCTTATCCTTATCCTTATCCTTATCCTTTATCCTTATCCTTATCCTTATCCTTATCCTTATCCTTATCCTTATCCTTATCCTTATCCTTATCCCTTATCCTTCCTTATCCTTATCCTTATCCTATCCTTATCCTTATCCTTATCCTTATCCTTATCCTTATCCTTATCCTTATCCTTATCCTTATCCTTATCCTTATCCTTATCCTTATCCTTATCCTTATCCTTATCCTTTATCCTTATCCTTATCCTTATCCTTATCCTTCCTTTATCCTTATCTTTATCCTTATCCTTATCCTTATCCTTTATCCTACTTTATCCTTATCCTTTATCCTTATCTCCTATCTTTATCCTTATCCTTATCTTTATCCTTATCTTTATCCTTATCCTTTTCTTTATCCTTATCTTTATCCTTATCTTTATCCTTATCTTATACCTTATCTTTATCCTTATCTTTATCCTTATCTTT